>PVHP010006765.1:0-59209 GCA_004024765.1 Zapus hudsonius | reverse complement strand
CTGAGTGTGGTTTGTTTGTCTGTACAGAAGCTTCTGAGCCTGAACAGGTCCCATTGGTTAAGTGTTTGTCGTATTTCCTGGGCTGCTGGAGATTTGCTCAGGAAATTTTTTCCCACTCCTATTTCATGCAGAGTTCCTCCTATTTTTTCTTCCAGGGTGTTCAGGGTTACCGGGTTTATATTAAGATCTCTGATCCATTTGGAGTTGATTTTTGTGCACGGTGAAAGGAGTGGGTCTAATTTCATTTTTTTTTACACGTGTTTATCTAGTTCCTCCAGCACCATTTGTTGAAGATGCTATCTTTGGCCCAGCATACATTGTTGGCCCCCTTGTCAAAGACCAGATAACTGAAGTTACTTCCATTTAAAGCTGGGTCTTCAATTCTGTTCCATTGATCTTTCTTTCTGTTTTTATGCCAGTACCATGCTGTTTTCATTACTATGGCTTTGTAGTATGTTTTGAAGTCAGGTATGGTGATACCTCCTGAGTAGGATTTGTTACTTAGAATGGTTTTGGTTATCCGAGGTCTTTTGCCCTTCCAAATAAATTTAGAGATTATTTTTTCTATGTCTGTGAAGAACGAGGTTAGGATTTTTATCGGCATAGCGTTGAATCTGTAAATCGCTTTTGGTAGGATTGCCATTTTTACTATATTGATTCTCCCTATCCATGAGCATGCGATATCTTTCCATCTTCTCACATCCTCCTCTATTTCCTTCTTAAGTGTTTCAATATTTTCCTTATATAAGTCCTTTACAACTTGGTTAGTGATATTCCAAGGTATTTGATTTTCTTAGAGACTATAGAAAATGGGACAGTCTCTCTGATATCTTTTTTTATCTGCTTGTCTTCTGCATATAGAAAAGCTACTGGTTTTTGTGTGTTAATTTTGTATCCTGCCACATTGCTGAAGGCATTAATCACCTTCAAGAGGTTACTGATACTATTCTTTGGGTCTGATATATAAAGGATCATGTCATCTGAAAAGAGGGATAGTTTAATTTCTTCCTTTTCAATTTGTATTCCTTTTATGTCCTTCTCTTGTCTTATTGCTTAGGCTAGAACTTCAAGCACTATGTTAAAGAGCAGTTGTGAGTGGACAGCCTTGTCTTGTTCCTGAGTTGAGTGGGAACTCCTTGAGTCGTTCCCTATTGAGAATGATCTGTGCTTTAGGAGATTTGTAAATTGACTATATTAAATTAAGAAATAGGCCATCTATGCCTATTCTTTCGAGAGCTTTGAACATGAAGAGGTGTTGAATTTTGTCAAAAGCCTTCTCCGCATTTATCGAGATAACCATGTGGTTTTTGTGTTTGAGCCAATTAATGTGGTGTATCACATTTATCGACTTGAGTATGTTGAACCATCCCTGCATCTCTGGGATAAAGCCAACTTGGTCAGGGTGGATAATATTTTTGATGTAGCGTTGTCATGGTTTGATCCAGGTGTCCCCCACAAACAAATGAATGTGTTCTGATAGATCAATCCTCAGCTGATGGCAGTTTGGGTTTTACAACCTCGATGAAGCTGTGTTGTTGGGGGCAGGCTTATGGGTTATAAGCCAGCTTCCCCTTGCCAGTGTTTGGCACACCTTCCTGCCGCTGTTTGCAGTGCTGTGGCGGAGGTGATGTCCAGCCCTCTGCTCATGCCATCGTTTTCCCTGCCAGAATGGAGTCTCCCCTCAAGTCCGTAAGCCAAATAAACCCATTCCTCTACAAGCCACTTTTGTTTGGGTTCTTTCTGCACAGCAACTAGAAAGCTGACTGCAACAAGCGTTGTATCCGGTTTGCTAGGACTTTGTTCAGGATTTTTGCATCTAAGTTCATCAGAGATATGGGTCTATAGTTCTCTTTTCTTGTTGCATCCTTACCTGGTTTGGGGTTAGGGCAATGGAAGCTTCATAGAAGGTGTTTGGAATCCTTCCTTTTTCCTCTTTTTCTATGCTTCTAACAAGCTTCAGAAAAAGTGGTTTCAGCTCTATGATGAAGGCTTGGTAGAATTCAGCTGAGAAACCATCTTGTCCTGGGCTTTTCCTTTTGGGAAGGTTTTTGATTACATCTTTAATCTCTGTGGGTGTGATAGGTCTATTTAGTGCTTTTATCTGCTCTGGGTTAAGCTTTGGTAGTTGATAGGTGTCCAAAAATTTATACATTTCTTCCAGGGTCTCTAATTTTATGGAGTAGATGTTTTGGAAATATGACCTGATGATACTTCCAATGTCTTTGGGATCTGTTGTGATCTCCCCATTGTCCTTTCTGATTTTGTTGATTTGGGCTTTCTCAGTTCTTCATTTGATTAGATTGGCCAGGGGTTTGTCAATCTTACTAACTTTTTCAAAGAACCAACTCTTTGATTTATCTATTTTTTAAATCATTTTCTTGATTGCCAATTCATTAATCTCAGCTCTGATTTTAATTATTTCCTTTCCTGTGGAGCTCCTCGGGTTGGCTTTTTCCATTTGTTCCAATGATCTTAGGTGAGTGATTAGATGATTGATTTGAGATCTGTCTTTGATATGAAGGCGTTTAGTGCAATGAACTTCCCCCTTAGGACTGCCTTCATTGTGTCCCACAAGTTCTGATAAGATGTGTTATCATCATCATTTATAACTAGGAAATTCTGAATTTCCTGTTTTATTTTTTGGATGACCCAATCATTTTTTAGGAGCGAATGGTTCAGGAGCCAGTACTTTGTGCATTTTCTGGATCCTGTTCCATTGTTAATTTCTACCTTTAATGCATTATGATCTGATATGATGCAAGGAACTATGTCAATCTTCCTGAATTTGTTTAGGGATGCTTTATACCCTAGGATATGATCAATTTTAGAAAAAGTCCCATGTGCTGCTGAGAAGAATGTATAATCTGTGTCTTTGGGGTGGAACGTTCTATAAATATCTTGTTATCCCCAGCTGGTCAATGGTGTTATTGAGCTCCGTTATGTCCCTGATGATCTTCTGTTTGCTTGATCTAAAGATGATAGAGGTGTATTAAAGTCTCCTACTATGATAGAGTTAGAGTCTATTTCTGCTTTATTTTTGAGTAGGGTTTCCTTTATGAACTGTGTTGCACCCGAATATGGTGCATATTTGTTAATGATGGTGATATCTTCCTGTTGGATCATTACTTTGATGAGTAAGAAGTGACTATCATTATCCTTTTTAATTGATTTTGGTGTAAAGTCTATTTTGTCAGAGATTAATGTAGCCACACCTGCTTGCTTTTTACTTCCACATGCCTGATAAACTGTTTTCCATCCTTTTACTCTAGGAAGATTGCTGTCTTTAGAGGTAAGGTGTGTTTCCTGAAGGTAGCAGATGGAAGGGTCCATTTTTCTGATCCACCCTGCAAGTCTGTGTCTTTTTATAGGGGAGTTAAGTCCATTTATATTCAGAGATATAACTGTGAGGTTTGCTCTAAGCCCTGCCATGTTGAAGGGTTAATGGAGGTTGGTGTCTGTGCTGCTGTTATTAGCACACTGACTGTGATTGTCGTGTCTGATCTCTGGTACTCTTCTGAGGTAGATTTCTTGTTTCTTCTGTGTGGGATATGTTCTGTAGAATCTTCTGTAATTTTGGCTTTGTGTTCAAATAGTTGTAGAGCTGGTTTACTTCATGGAACACTTTCAGTTCTCCATCTATTATGAGGGATAGCTTTGCCGGGTACAGTAGTCTAGGTTGAAAGCCATACTTCTTTAGGCCCTGAAAAGCATTATTTCTAACCCTTCTAGCTTTTATGGTTTCTAATGAGAAGTCTGAGGTAAGTCTGATGGATTTTCCTTTACAAGTTATGTTTTGCTTTTCTCTTGCAGCTTTGAGTATTTTCTCTTTGCTTTCTACGTTAGGCATCTTAATTAAAATGTGTCTTGGAGAATTCCTCTTCATATCCTGTCTGTTTGGAGTCCTCTGGGACCCTTGAATGTTGAGTGGGCTTTCTCTTGTTAGATAGGGGAAGTTTTCTTGAATAATTCTGTTGAAAATATTTCCTATGCCCTTAGCCTGGGCTTCTCTCCCTCTGGGATCCCCATGATTCTAATATTGGGCCTCTTTATGGTATCCCATAGATCCCTCAAATTTTGCTCACTTGATTTCTTGAATTTATTGAAACCTATGACATCCTTATTAATTCCTTTTGACTTATCCTCAACTTCTGAGAGTCTGTGAGAGTCTGTCCTCCAGATTGTCAACTCTGGGACTGATTGATTCAAAGGAGGTTTTTAACAACTCCATTTTATTTTTGGTTTCTGTTATAATTTTGTTTATAGTCTCCAATTGTTTGGTGAGATCCAATTTCCAGTCTCTTTTTATTTTTGCTTGGGATTTCTAAAAATCATTCCTAAGTTTTCTTAAGTCCTCATCAAATTTAATCAATTGATTGTCTAGCTCCTCCCTTAGTTGATTCATCTTCAATTCACTTAATGTGTTTCTGAATTCATTCATACTTCTCTCCATTAAATTCAGTCTGGAGTCTATGCTTGAGTTGGTAAGCTTCATCTCATTCATGTCTTTTCTCATCGTTTCCATATCAGCCATTAACTGTTTCATGTTTGCATTGCAGTTGTGGTCAGGAGTCATATTATTCTCTCTTTGGGATTGTATATTTGCTGTCTCCACTTCCTTGCCACTTTTCTGTTCCATAATGGGACTAGGGGCCCTGAGTTGGGGAGTTCCGTCTTTGATTTCTGTGGGGTTTTTTTTGTTGGTTTCTGCCCATGTCCAGGGAGGGGAGTTGGACTCAGGCACCCCGGGGAGTGCTGTTCAGCCCTCTTTGCTGTGTCCTCCCTTTAGTGGCACACGGTCCCTGGTGTCTGCTGAAGTCACCTGTGCCCTCCTGGCATTGGCACGTGGTCCCTGCTTGAACTGGCCTCTGTCCTCCCAGCAGTGGCAATGTTTTCCAGGTATCTGCCAGAGGCCTGGCACTGCCCACAGCTGCAGTCCTGAGTGGGCTTCCGGAAGCGAGCTAGGTCAATTTGCCCTAGAAGCGCGTCTGCCTGTGTGTGTGTGTGGGGGGGGGGTTGCAGAGAGAAGTGCGAACAAGGATCAGGCGCTGGAGGGAGGGGGCCCCGGGAGGGAGAGGTGCTCAGCTGGCAAGGGCTGGGGAAGGGGCTGCGAGGAGACAATGGCGATGGCAGGAGCTTGGGGTGGGGGGAAGGGCGGCTCTCTGCAGAGCAGAAAGCCACTGGGGAACCCTGTCCAGGCTGGTGCTGTTGCTGGTGAGAGGTTGGGCTTAGGTTCAGGGCCTGCTGGGGTCTGGGGTTTGGATCCCAGTTGGAAAATCAAACCTTTACGGAGAGATTCCTGGCGAGGCTGCTACTTGTCCGCCATCATGCTCCGCACTCTCAACAAGTAGATTTTAAAAGAACTCAGGCAAAACCTATCAGAAGTGTTGTTTTTATAATCAAGTAAATGAAGATTGTAACGAAATGTCATTTAAAATAAATGAAGCTGGCATAGCTCTTACAAGAT
The DNA here is from genome assembly GCA_004024765.1 of Zapus hudsonius. Classification (NCBI taxonomy): domain Eukaryota; kingdom Metazoa; phylum Chordata; class Mammalia; order Rodentia; family Dipodidae; genus Zapus; species Zapus hudsonius. Next base: position 53,745 of record PVHP010006765.1, on the reverse strand, counting down.
CAGAAGCATCTGGACAGGTTTCCAATAAGTAGACTTTTTGTGTCAGTATCAATTGAGGGCAACGTATTTAAAGGGTAATCTGGTTGGATATAAAGACTTCTTAAAATTATTATAATATTATATATATATATATGTCTTAGTGAGTCTATTTGTTGGAGTTTATGTGAAAGAAATAATTAAGTAAATGTCTAAAGATGCACTTTTAAGAATGCATCTTTTCCTCTGTGTATGTAGTATATGGAAAATTGGCCGTATGAGAGTGAGGTTGGTTTAAATAATGTGCTGCTGGGGGCTGGAGAAAAAGGTGCTTGCCTGCAGAGCCCTATGACCTGGGTTCGATTCCCAAGTACCCATATAAGCCATATACACAAAGTGGTGCATCTGGATTTACATGGGCATTGGGGAATCAAACTCAGACATTATGCTTTGCAATAAAGTACCTTTGATTGATGAGCCATCTCTCCAGCCTTAATGTATTGCTTTTTGTTGTAAGAGTATGATATTATAAAGGATTTTTAAATTCATCATAATATTTATTGGGAAAATATTACATGCTGACATAAGTGGTCAAATCTGCCTTAATTCATAGTGAAAATAAAAGTACAGCATATGAAGGGGAAAAGGACGACAGTGATACTTACATGCTCATGTGTACAGAGAAATACAGTATTTTAATCTGTACTAAAATAGTAATCACTCTGAATGCAAGGATTACATGCTATATTTATTTCATTTGTCTCTGTACTTTCAAGACTTTTTGCTGAGAAAAATTATGAGCCATAAAGGTGAGATGCTTGGGTAGGGACAAAGATGAATGGATGCCTAACTTTACCTTTTTGTGTGTGTGTGAAAATGAAACAAAAACTAACCTATCACTAGCAGTGACTATATGCTAGGTGTGTCTCATCAACTTCCTGGGAGAGGCCAATGAAGTAGTGCTCATTTATCATAGGCCTCTGAGAGAACTCTTGACTGAAGTCACACACTTGTGGGGTGATGGACAAGGACTTATCTCTCAGCACCAGCTTACTATCAGGTCCTACTTTGTTTCTGTCATTGGCCATGCAAGGATTGAATAGAGAGTACTTGCTTTTATGAACGTCTATTATGTCTGCTGGCAGTTCTGCACATCTATTTAAGCTGACAAAATTATGAGAAAAACACTGGTTTATTAAGCATTTATAGGTTTGAAGTTTAGAATGGGATTTGGTATTTTAAATTTCAGTATAAAATGTTTGATCAACTAACAATTCTTTACTGGAAGTACTTAGCAATTACTGAATCATGAAAAGTAAAAAAAAAAAAAAATTTAACGTCTAAGATGTTGACTTTCCAGTATAGCCTTAACTTGTTATAACTTTGTGAAGTGATGTGATAAGTGAAATTTTAAATATTTTTTTCCTTTTTAAGAATTTTTAATGTTCATATTGAAAAATCTGACAGGAAAATAGTGTCACTGCTTTGTATAATATTTTTATAAGGCAAATGATATGCAGAATTCTTTTAGATTTTATTTTTTATTGTTCATTAAACTTTGCTATCTAGTCAGAAATAATGAGTAAATATAAATAAATAGATGAAACCAAAGTAATTATTTAGAATCATTTGGGCTCTGCAGATGGTAAATGAATTGACTTCTGGATTAGATAGAGAGGAGCATCCTGGTTTTCATAAATAATCATTTCAATCTATAAAAACATGAAATGGGGATTGGAGAGATGGCTTAGTGATTAAGGCACTTGCCTGCAAAACCTAATGACCCAGGTTCAGTTCTCCAGTGCCCATGTAAACCAGATGCACAAAGTGGCACATGCATCTGGTATTCATTTGCAGCACCTAGAGGCCCTGACATGCTTATTCTCTCTCTCTTTCTTTCACCCTCTCTCTCTCTGCAGAGAAGTAAAATGTTTTTTAAAACTGAAATGTTTGTACTAAGTAAAACATTTTATCATTTGGTGAAATAAAAATGTTTATAATTTTTAAAACCTGACTTTGGTTTTGCAGCTCACTGTTAACGAAGCAGCTGCTCAACTGTGTGTGAAAGATAATGCCCTGCTCACGAGAAGAGATGAGCTTTTTGCCCTGGCGAGGCAGATTTCTCGAGAAGTCACCTATAAGTATACCTACAGAACTACCAAGTAAGTTTTAGATAATCAGCCATATTTTTACATTGCTTCATCAAAGTGTAGTTTGAAACCTTATTTATTGGTAGCACATGAGAATTTTTGAAAAGGTAGAAGAGTGACTATAGCTCTGTAAAATCTAAATGTAAAGTGAGTTTTTAAAGAATTATTTTTCAAAGTGATTTTTATTTAATATTTTAACACACTAATGGTACCATGTGATATTTTGATATAGACATACATTGTATAATGTTTACATCAGGTTAAATATATCTACTTAAACATCTCTCATTTGTTTGTGGTGAAAAACACTTGGAATCCACAGTATAGAATATCTAGTTAGCTCTCTATGCTATGCACACCGGAACATCTCACTGAATGTCTCACTCCTACAGTGATCCATTTGCTTCCATGCTTCCGCTGCTTTCAGTACCTTCCTAGTCTGTAGCATCGTGTTGTGGTTTACTTTCTCTCATGAAGACTTTGGCTGAAAGTGTGAAGATGGGATTTAGACAGCCTTTACAAATATGTTGTGTGCCCGCTAACTGCATGAACCCGATGAACTCTGAGGAAGCATAGTAGTTCCTTTTGCAAAGGGGCTACCATCTGAGATCAGCTGAATATGGAAGAAGCCCATGATTCAATTGGTTCACTTCCTTTTGGTGGACTTTTCAGTTGTTTTTAGTCTTTGTTACTGGAAGTAATGCCACAATAAATAACATAATACATATCTTTTTTGAATTCTAAGAAATACTTTTAAAGTATTTTATCATCTTTTATATTACAATTTAGAACTGAATTCTCATAGTTCAGTTAGCAAGAATATATCAGAGTGGTACCTGAAATAATTGAATGTTCTAGAATTCATGGAGTGCCATTTCATAGGTATGAATTGGTAGATTTTGGGATAGATTCCCAGAAGAAGACATTTTGAATCAATGGTGAGTGCATATGTAGTGTTGGTAAATTGGCAAATGCATCTTAATTTCATGTATCCTTAAGCATTCATTTTAAATGGATTTTTATTGTTGAACTACAAAGGGATATATACCTTGATATATTTTCTTTTTTGTTAAATAATCATGAAATATTTATTGAATGCTTTTTCTGTGTAGAGTTCTTAGGTTAATGGCCTTTTTAAAAATATGTAATAGTGGCTATACATTCCCTGATGTTAATTTGGAAATGATTTTAAATCTCTTCTCTTAATGCAATTATAAGTAAGTCATTTCTTATATTGTATTTCATTGTTGCATATTTTGAACAAAGGTTATAAACCGAGATGCTTAGTATAAAATTTGTTACATTTTAAAGTTTTTCTTTCTCCTCTTCCCTTTAGGTCAAAGTGTGGTGAAAGAGATGAATTATCTCCAAAAAGAATTAAAGTGGAGGTGTGTTCATGTATAATATATTCTTATGCTAATGATTTTTCTTTTACTATAAGACCATTAAAAAGAGAGTAAGAGCTTACAAGTTAGGAAAAAAAGAATGGTACCATAAGCTAATGAACAATGAATTGTAGAATGTTAAAAGGAAGATATAGAATCTTGTTACTCAGCAATGTCTGGAGGACTTTAACCTAGCAAACCAAGGAATTCTGAAAATAAAAAACTACTGAATAGGTTGATGTCCAGTTTAGCTAAGGTGGATTTGTGAAATCCATGTCTCATAGATTTCAAAGTATTCTCTGGTTAAACAGTTCTTTTTATAATCTTCCTACATTAGTCTTCAGATACATTCAGAGGCCCTAACTTTGCTTCTCTGTATTAGCTGAGGGAAATGGCAGTTTATTAGCTGCAATTTGTGGAAACTTTACTGTAATTAAAACATTTTTTAGGACCATGATTAAGAATGATCTTGTGATCCTAGACTGCTAAGTGGTAAGGTAGAGGCTGGGCAAGGAAAGTGTGCACAGGGGTCTCGAAACTATTCATGGTGTCAGAGCAGCAAGAGAAGTGTGCTTAGTGCTCTTGGAAGTATCCATGGTGTCAGAACTGTAAGGGAAGTGTGCTTAAGAGTGTCAGAAATGTACGTGGTGTCAGAACTACCATCCCTTCATTTGGGATACTTCTTTTAAAAGTCTGGTTTATAGCAGAGTGAAAATATGAAGTCAGATGGCTTCTTTATTCCTGTTTTTGTTGGGCTATTTGGTTTATGTTCTTTTAGACATCCCATTCTTTAATTTCGAGTTTTACCATGTAGGCTATGGTTGATCTCAATTTCTGTCATCACATTATCCTCACTAAGTATCTGTTGGTAATGGCAAAACCCATTATTCAACCAAGCCAGGTTTATCTTATAAAAACATAGATCTTTCTTGCTTAAAGCTTTACAGTGGCTTTCTGTTCCTGACATAAAATCCAAGGTTTTCGTAGGGCATCTAAGACCCTCCATGACTCCAACGTGCTTCTCTTACCTTGCTTACTATACATGCTCCTGCCCTCACTGTGTTTGGCTGCACTGACTGACCAGGTTCTTTTGTGGTGCCCTGGTGAGCTCACTGTGCCTCATCATTCATGTGTTCATTCCTCTTCCTACTTACTCTTCTCTATGTAGCTGTAGGTAATGATGGAGTTTCCCTGACTTCCTGCCTCTCTTTCTGAGGGGGCTTTCTGTTTCATGAGTTACCACTACCTGGACCTGGTATATGCTTGTATGCACCACTAGGGGAGAACAGGGCTCTTATCTGAGTGTCCACTCCTATGTGCTCTGAATTTAATAGTGCCTTGCATTTAATAAGCACTTAAAAAGTCTGTTGGGTAAAATAGTGAATGGCTGTGAATTAGCATCTTTCATTTCTAAATACTTTATCCTGAAATAGTAGTTCTCAAAGAAAAAGTAGTTTATCTTCTAAAGGGCAAATTTTTTAAAAAGCAAATGTTCTTATATTTGTTAATCTACTTCATTGTTAGCTCTGGAGTAATGTTCAATCTGGGCTAGATTCCATTCAGAAAATTTGTTGCCTGAAAGGCAACAGTGAAAGATGTAACTACTGAGACAGTTTTGTCATGTTGCACTCCAAGGCACTGGGTAAGAGAAGACCCCTGGGAATTTAGCTGTTAATAGCTCAGTGCTCTGAAAGAGCAGGCATGTGAACATAGAAACTGCCAGGGCCTGGGCCTAGGATGGAAGGTACAGATTTCCCAATGGCCAGGGAGGAGAGTCCACAAACCACTTGAATAGTTCTGGATTCAGAATTAATTAGATGGGTGTTAATTAGCTCAAGCTTCTAAAATACCTTTAATGTATTAAACTCTTGATTTTGTTTCCTAGAATTAAATAAAACTTTAGCTTGAATTTTGGGTAGTGATTCACTTTTTATTAAAGATTCTTTTGTTTTGCTTAGGTTTTTCTCCTTTTTATGTGTGTACATGTGTGTATAGAGAATTATGTGGCATGATGTGTGGTATATGGGCATGTGTGGAAAATTCCCACACCCATGCCCATACAGGCAGAGGCCAGAGGAGAATGTCAGTTTACTCTATCACTTGACTAAGTATTTTCTTGAGACCCTGTGCTTTCCTGCAACCCAGAGTGCTGTTTGTCAGAGAGCCTTGAAGGTTCTCTGGTCTCTACACTCCACAGACTAGGGTTACAGATGTGCATGGTCATGTCCAACTTTTTATTTTTATTTCTTTTTAATATTTTCATTTATTTGAGCCAGGCATGGTGGTGCATGCCTTTAATCCCAACACTCAGCAGTTAGAGGCAGGAGAATCACTGCAAGTGCAAGACCAACCTGGGCCTACAGAGTAAGTTCCAGATCAGCCTGGGCTAGAGTAAGATCCTACTTCAGGGAAAAAAAAGGAAAAAGAAAAGAATATTTTTGAAAGAGAGAGAGCGAGAATAGATGCCCCAGGGTGATGCTCCTGTCACTGCAAATAAATTCAACACATGCAGCACTTTGTGCATCTGGCTTTAAGTGGGTCCTGGGGAATTGAGCCTGGGCCATCACATCAGGCTTTACAAGTAAGTGCCGTTAACTTCTAAGCCATCTTTCCAGCTATGCTCAACTTTTAATATGAGTTCTCAGGAGCTAAACTTGGTAGTTTCTGGCCCAAGAAATGTTTAACCAGCAAGTGATCTTAACCACTGAGTCATCTCCCCATTTCCTTGGTTAAGTTTTCAAAAGCACTTATATATTGCAAATCAGTAAGAGTGTGTGTGTGTGTGTGTGTGTGTAGTGTATGGACTCTTTTGCAGTGTATAAGGCTTGGTATAATCCTAGTGTAAAAACTATTAATTGCTCTCAGTCAAATTTGAGGTACTAGAGATAGTCACATGCCTCTGGAAGTTGATTCTGGGGTAGGGTAGTATTGGTTGTAAAGGGTTTTTACTGCTTTAATACTTATCAGCAAGTATTCATGATTGTTATGTCTAACTTCTGTGTGAAAGCTAGAGAAAAGATTTGAGTGGGGGCTCTATTGAGAAGTCTCATTTGAGCTGAGTTTTAAAAGAAGTAGGATTTCAGAAGGTAGGGAAGGTAGGGAATTGTACAAGGAAAGACAGAGATAACATAGTACTAGTCATGTTCAGAAAGCAGCAAGTAGAACAGTTTATCTGGAGATGTGATGATACAACGGACCCCATAAATAAAAGTAGAAAGATTTTAGTTTTCTTTGAACCTACTTTTATACTCATTTCACTTTAATGTTTCTCAACTTACTCCTTATTTAGAAAAAATAGTACAAAAATAAACTTAAGATTTCTAACTGATTAGGCCCAAATTAATGTGACTATTACTTCTCTTCATTTTCATATATATATATATATATATATATATATATATATATATATAAATTTGGTCCAATGACCAGTAAATAATACAAGTTGCTCACATATTTCCATCTTTAAAAAATATTTTTATAAGGGGTTGGGGATTTAGCTCAGTGGATGAGCGCTTGCCTAGCAAGCGCAAGGCCCTGGGTTCGGTCCTCAGCACTGCAAAAAAAAAAAAAGGAGGTAGAAAAAATATTTTTATAACAAACAAAAAGAAATGCAGTGTCCAGTAGATAAAATAAAAATGATATCAGAGTAGTTTATGTCAAGGAAAGAAACATTTTTTTTTTCTGCCTGCGACTATCCATGCATTAGGGCACACTAGTAAAAGCAGCACTTTGTTCAAGATCACTAAGATTCTTTCTTCCCACTGAAGGCTGAGTGTCACAATCTGCTCATGAAGAGTTGAGTGGAGAGGATTTTATTTTCTTTATTTTTGTCTCTATTATCCATAATTGCATATATTATATGAGCAAATCTTATGATGGTGCCCCCAATTCCTTCCTCCAAGTCCCCAGCCCACTGGGGACCCTCCTCGTGGGCATACTGGATCAGTTCCTGGGATAGGGGTTATAAGTAGCACAGCAAATAGCCAGGTTCCCCCCTTTTTGCATGTTGTTGCTGAGGGGGGCAATGTCTCTGGATATTCTCCCCCACCTCTTCTGCTCAGTTCCCTGAGACATGGTGGGTGAGTTTTAAGTGTTTTATTATGGAGTCCTTGAGTGTCTCTGAACTTCTGCTTTGGGTTGTGTTGGATATGGGTGTTGTCTGTCTCTTTGACCTATCCTGGGTTATCTGTCTTGCTGTGGTGATATGTCTTATGCTTATCACAACACTTTCTCAGAGGTTCCATTTAGGGCCTACAAGATAGGCCTGGGGTGGTTCATCTCTTGCCAGGGTGTCAGCCATCTTCTGTGGTTTGTTGGTGGAGTTGGGTTGACCACAGCTCTCTCACTGCCTTCTGAAAAATATGAACAGAATCTTCATTGGAGAGTGAGATCATTATAGGTTAAATGAGACACCTATTGCTAATTTGACAAGATTCTATTGGGTGCAGCCTCTCTGTAGTTCTCTGGTAGTGGGAATTTTCCCTTGGAACCAAGGTTTTTAGTCTCCTTGGGGTTTTGCCCTGTATCCCTGTTCCAGTTAAGGCCTCCTTGTCACTGAGTTGATTTCTTGGCCAATTTGAAAGCTGTTGATTACCCCCTCCCCAGGTTTTGGCACCACTTTGCACAGCTGATCACCTCTTGACTTACAGATCTCTCCCATAAAGTGGTGTGTTCAATATTCTCATGACATCTGTCTGAATTGTATATCAGTGCTCTCTGCTTTCTCCAAATATCATTGACCATTTTCCCCTGGCAGCTCATGTACCAACTACCAGAACTTCACATGCTACCATCTGGGAGCTGGTAAACATTTTGGATCTTGCAGAGTTTCTTGGCATTGTATAATGAATTTTTGTGGTTTCTTCAGCAATGGGATCTTACATTTGGTCTGGGGTGGGTATTCAAGAGCTTTGACAGAAGCCTGTCTTGTTTTGGAGATCTCATGGGTCTCTTTAATCAACAGCTCAGTGTGGGAAGGAACCAATAACTGGTACAGGGAGTTGTATGTCCGATCAGTTTTTAATGGCATTAGGCTTCCTCCCATTTTATTCATGGCCCCTCTTACCCGGCGATGCCCACAGAAGCTTGTTGAGTGTGAGGACTTTTTAGTTTTGATTCATTATTCATTAGCTTATTGTATAAGTCCCCCTACCCTCCCATCCCCCCATACTTCCATCACCTTTTACAGTTTCACATTCCAACTGTTAGGTTTGCTTAGGGTCTAAGCTTGATCTGGTTTTGAACCACATGTGAGGAAGAATATGCAGCATTCGACTCTGTTCTTGTGTGAGTCCACTAAAGTAAGATCTGCTCCAAGTCTGTCCACTTTTCTTTAAGTTTCAGTATGTCATTCTTCCTTTCAGCTGAGTAGAAGTCCATAGTGTAAATGTACCACATCATTGATAAGCATTCATCCATTGATGAACATTTGGGTTGATTCCAATTCTTAGCTATTATGAATTGAGCTGCAATAAACATGGTTGGGCAAATGCCTCTATGCTGAAGCATGAAATCTTCAGGGTAGACTCCTAATAATGGGATTTCTGGGTCCATTGGGAGCTCTATATCCATTCTATTCAGGAGTCTCTACATTGCTTTCCATAGTGGTTGTACAAGTTTGCAATCCCACCAGCAGTGAATGAGGGTTCCTTTTCACCGTGCATCTTCGCCAGCATGAATTGTTGTTGGATGCCTGTCTGACTTCTCTCCCTGGAAACCACATAGTTGTTTGTGCTCCTATAAGGACTGTTGGGTACAATTTGATTTTGTAAAAAGTAATATATACATTGTATAGAAGTACTGTTATCTTTAAATAGTGCCTCTCCTTACAGGGTGTGTTAGACATTAAAATATGTATCAATTTTGAACTTACTTCTTTAGTTCCCAGAGTAAATGAGAGAACCACCTAGAGAAAGCCTGCCAGCTCAGGTGGGCCTTAGTAAAAGAGCCACTTGGAAAGGCCACCTCCAGGCAGAGAAACTCCTAAGCCCTGTGTGTGTAAGACTTGGTAACACTTCTGCAGGGACTGGTGAGCAGCTGACATAGACTGGAAATAAATTCTGCGTGTTTTCCTTTTTCTTTAGGGATTCAAAATTATCTAGCTATAGGGCAGTTATGAAAATAACAGCATCTTTTATGTGTCAATCCTTGCAAGGCATGTGGAATCTTTTATCTCAAATTTATTGTCCACCCTGTTTAAAAGCTTTATGATTTCCATTTGCAGCCGAGGCAGATCCACAAAGACCCAGTGATTTGTCCAAATTGCCACATTACTGTCTAGTGACAGAATTTCTAATCTGTGCCTCATTCTAAGCTTCAAAACAATCCCACCTTTCTGGGTGTTAATGAGCATTCACAAAACAACCTTAGTTGCAAAGCTAACAAAACTTACTGTTGGGTTTAGAACTTTCTTTCTACTCCTATGGTATAAAAGGCAAGGGCTGTGCAGGACTGGTCTTCCCTGAGGAAGCAGGAGAATGGCAGTTATTATTTTCTAAAGCAAAGAACCTTATCTAATCAACTATAGTAATGGATGGGACCATAGCTCAGTGGTAGAGCATTTGACTGCAGAAAATTAACAGTGGCAATTACACACACACACACATAAGATTGGGATATGGTTTGCTACTTGTCCAGATTGAGTAAAAATTGCATATTGGAAGATAAAGTTTATATAGAAAAATTGGTTTGATTTACTTATACCCTGTTCTTATAATGTTCTAAAATGGCTTGACAGCTTAAAGGATATGAAAAGTTGGGAGCCAATGTCCCCGGCTTCTAAAAATTTAAAACTACTAGTTAAAACAGGTTCAGTTGGTAACATCTGTTTTTCATTAAGAGCACATTGGGCTTCTTGAACAAGCTGTTATTGCTTCAGTGTTATCAGGAGCTTCTTAGAAGGGAAGAGGGGTGTAAAAGCCACCAGTCTCGGGCTGGGGTGGCAGGTGACTAAATGGACAGGACTGATACTCTACCATGTCTTACCTCTGAGTTTTCTTTCCTCACGAGTATTGCTGGAAATAGGGCAGAAGTGAGAGGGATAGCTTTCTTGACCCTGTAGGATGGAGGGTCCAAAGAAAACTGGATGATAGCAACGAAATTTGTTAATAGAGCCCAGAAAGTGAGAGAACTGTGTTTGAAAAAGAAAGACTGAGAGGAAACATCTGCCAGCAGTTCCAGCAGCAGAGGGGGGAGAGAGAGGGACGGTCAGGATGTCCACCCACGCTGATACTAAGCTTGCTGAAAAGAAAGCTGCTCTGATTTGATGTAGATTCTTCTCCTCTTGATCAGAGGGAAAAAAAAACACAGAAACATTCCTTCCACTCTTCATGCAGAAAGTGTGAGTAGAAAAAAAAGAAAATGTACATGTGAGCTTGAGAACATCTGCTATAATGGATCACTTAAAGATGCCAAGCAGTGACTTCAACACAGCTTGCTGGTATTTGGTGGGAAGGATGGGGAGGAATGAGGGTGGAGACCAAAGCCTGAGACTAATTAGGTCATGAGCATCCCACCCTATATATTTTATTTTCTCGGTTCTGAGACCTGGAGACTCATCAGTAAGGGAACACTGTGATTAATGGCAGCAGCCAAGAGTGTGACACGGAATTAATTGCTTATAATGTGGTACAGCTGGTGCCTAGAAAAAGGCTAGAAACATACAACAAAGTCCTATGCCAAATGCAATGTGAAAAGACCAATTTCTTGAACGTGTTCTCACTTTTATTTCTTAGTCATATATTTGGAATATCTTACACCTACCTGCTTTATATCTTAGACAGTGAGAGCTACTCAGTCCTGTACTTTTCCTATCCACAATGAACTGTCGAGACTATGGGAGAAAATCCCAATACATTATCATTTGTAGAGAGTTACTTGGACATTATCATTACTTACTGCAGACTCTTTATTTCACATGCAGAGTTTGAGTTCCCTTTCCTGGCTTTTCAATATTCTCATGGTTGAATAGTCCTCACAATGCTCACACTGTATATTTGACAAGATTTTCCATTTGCATTACTTCTTGTAATACCCACAAATCTCCATGGGACAGATAGAGCAAATGATGTAATCACCATTAAACAACCAGATACACTGGAAATAATGAGGTTAACTTTGTTTCCTGAGACCACACATCTGGTTCCTAGCATGAGAAGAGTAGCTAATCCCTTTCTTCTTTTTCAAGCCTGTGAAAGCATCTTTGTGAAATACGGGCATCTGGGGATTCTGACTGGCAGGCTCCACCTGCCCACTAGCTGAGCTCATGGCTGTGATCTGATTCTAGCCTGGGTTTTGCCTGTCTCGACACTCAGTTCACCTACTTACCTGGTTAATGTACAGGGAAGGCTCACCTGCCTTACACAACTTCTTTAATTTTCTGGCCAGGCTCATAATCTTCTGGCTTAGAGTTCTTTATTGAAGTGAATATTACCACCAAACTCCTAGTTGCTTTAACCCCAGTTCATGTATTTCTGTAACATGTGATGCTGTCCAGAACTAGGCCACCATTCTCTGTCTTCATCACATCCTCTAATAAGTCTCTTTACTGTCATCCTTGACCCTTTTGTCTGGCTCATTACCCATAATCTCCATTGGGCAGATAAAACATAAAGTATAATCTTCATTAAACAATCAGTTACTAAAAATAATGAGACAATTACCTTTCTAAAATTCAGATTTAGTCTCTTCTCTGAGACCTTCAACTCTTTGCATTGAAGATAAAATCTGGAATTCTTTATATGGTTTGTACAGCTTCATTTCTGTCTTCTCTCAGCACTCTCTCTTCCTGAGGGTATTACTTTAACTTTATTAAATATACTCTGAAGTGCATCCTGAGAACAGGAGGCACTCTTTGCCCTTATGCCTTTGAAGAAGCTGCTGTCTTGTCCTAGAGAATACCTCCTTCAAGCCTCAGCCTATACATGCCCTCTGGGAGCCTCCCTGAGTCCTGGATCCCTGCCCCACCCCATGAACTGTTTGCCAGGAGGGCAGTAGGCAGGCCATTGTATCCCCGTATGTGTACTGTGTTCAAACTACTTAGGTTACATTTCTTTTGAATGAATAAGCATGTTTCTCAATTTCCATGTACTTTCCACCATGATATTTCCCTGTATACTCAATTATTCTTGCTGGTTATAGTTTGAAATATCTAGTTCCCACTCATTCTAAGATGTCTGTACTATGTAAATGTCACTAAATATATTCTTTTCCTTCAATGTAATTAGAAGTATAGTGTCATGTATAGCATCCTAGTTGCTTTACTTTGATTAAATCTGGTGACTTTTTGGGTAAAGGTAATAAATGTCGGTTACATTTTTTAGAGGTAATTCCTGTGTGCCAGGCAGTATACTAAGAATTTTTCTATGTACTTTTTGTTTCCCTGAAAATGATTTGTCAGCTATATGTTGCTGTAATATCCATCTTCTAGATGAGAGAACATCCACAGGGGTAAAATAATATGTTCTCTATCACAGAAATTAGTAATAGACTTGGATTTCAAATTGAGTGCAAGTCACAGGATTAAAGTCAGTTGATTTATATAGAGAGAGTTATAAGATAAATGCTTCTACTTATTGTTAAAAGTTTCAAAAAGATAGTCACTTAAGGGTTTTATGGATTGAGCCTAGGATTGAGAGCTAGTGTCTACAACTGTAAAACAAAGGAAGCCTAGGGTTGTTTGTGGAAGGATTAAGTAGATAATGTATGTTAATGCAGTGTAAACTCTGTGAGAAAGCTGAGAGGTACTGTCTCTGCTGTTTGTTCCATCCTGTTTGCTAATCTCACAGAATTTGAGAATTTACAGGAGAGTTTGATAAATGGTAAAATGGGGTTTCAGAAGCAAATACATTCTTAGAAGAAAAATGGAATAACATAGGAAGACATATTCTTTCATTTGGTATAGACCGTATTTTCTTATGTTACATTCATTCTAGCTTACCTAAATAGTCTATAAATCCTATAAACCAAAGTAGGCATCTACAAAAGTAGCTGTTTTTAGTACTTGAAAAGTTTATATTGTATATAAAGCTACATAAGGTCATCTCAAGATTTTAAATTTATTTGCTTTTGAGTCACAGTTATTTCTTGTCTAAATTTAAAAAATAATCAGCTGGGTGTTGAGGTAGACATCTGTAATCCCAACAGTAAGGAAGCCAAGGTGGGAAAACTGGGAGGTCACGACCAGCCTTGGCTACATAGCAAACTCCAAGCCACTTGGGCAGTTATTTCTTAGAAAATTAATTTTGATAGATAAAATATTTAAAAGCATGGCATAAAAAATTTGAAACAACCATAATGGGAAAAGTTTTAAACTAATATGTCTCAAATAAGGTGAAATGTTTTCTTATTATGTTATTATATCTTTTCTGCTAGGCTATTGTAAGAATTTTAACCCTCTGTTAAAAATGTATAGCTTGTCAAACAAAGAAGGAAATTATGTTTTCAACTGTTAATGAGAGTTTCTGTAAGGATTCCTTTAGCTTTTCTAGAGTTATCACTATGTTTTGTCATTTTTATATTCATGGGGAGCAATAGCTAAGCAGTGAAAAGAAACTTGAACGAAGTACTATGTTGACTAGCCCAAATACATGTGAAGCATGAAACAGAAATAATAAGCTGAAGGGTTTTCCCCCAATAGACCCAGTTTACTATAAGAATTTCTATGCCAAAGGCATGGCCTCATGTGCTTCTGCCATGTAGTCCTCACCTCACACAGCTCTAATGGGTAGATTGTTGAGCAATGTTCTCTTGAGGAAACTGCATTCCTGGAGGTTAAGTGTCGTCCAGTATCACAAGATGGTGAGCGGTGGAACTGAGGACTATTACCTGTCTGTCACAGGCTTTGGCAAAGGAAATCCGGGTCTTCACCATGTTATAATCTAACAAAGAAAGTTACAGGTATATTAGAACATTGCATTTTAAAAAAGCAAAGCTTTATCAAAACTCAAAATTTGGGTGCTTATCAAATTTCTAAAGCATACTGCCTTTTGAAACTATAGAGCAGTAGAAGAAACCACAGCATAAAATACAAATTAATACAACTGTAGTCTATAGAATTAATTTAATGTGTCAAAAATAAATTGGCAAAAATTGAAAAATGAGAAAAACAGCAGTACCCCATACTAATAGGGAGGCATGGTAAAAATAAAACAGTAGAGACCCTTCAGAAGAATGTGCTAGAAGATGTCAAAAATGACATCCCTTTGTAGTAATTTGACTTCTGGAAGTTTTCTGTACTGGATAATCTAAACTGGAAAATCCTGTTTCCATGAGGATGCTTCTGTAGTGTTTTTCATAAACCCAGAAATGAGGAAAAGAAAATAGTGATTAGTGGAGCCGCTGGTTGAACTGCTCTGTAAGCATTGCATCAGTGTCATAAAAGCTTATTTGCTGGTATAAAATAATGAGGACGATTGCATTCCCATCTTCTACTATGGAAAATAAGGCATTGTGTATAAAAGACTTAGCTGATGTGCTGTACATTAAAATCTTGACAGTTTATTTGGGTAGTGAAATTAAAGCTTTGAGCACACTCTCTAAATACCAAAGCCTTCTTATCTGTTTCACAGGACGGGTTCCCCGACTTCCAGGACCCTGTGCAAACACTGTTCCAGCAGGCCAGGGCCAAGAGTGAGGAGCTCGAGGCTCTCAGCTCACAGGTAACAAACACGCTCATGGTCATCTCATGGTTGGTCTGAGGTGGAAACACAAAATGGCTGCTTCTAGTAATTTGTTTTGGGTGGTTTTTAAAATGTCACCTGACTTACAGCTGTGTCAGTAAGATAGCAGTAATACCTAGATTTGATTTGGTTCTTGAGCAGAACCGGATAGGGCACATAAGTTCTTCAGAGCTTTGTAGGAAGTGAGACAGCCGCGTCCTCACAGGAGGACCTGAGGGATGCAGTTTAGTATCTGGAGAACAGCTATGTTGGTGGTGGTTGTGTATAGGTCTGGGGTCAAATAGCACTAGCTCTCAATAAAATGTATAGCCAGAACTAATGATTGTTAGCTCATTTAACATTATACTGAAAAATTGTTAAATTAACATATAATTAAATATAATTTTATTGTTTTTAACTATGTATGTCTACAGAAATGATGTCTTCTATTAGAAAGTATTATAAATTTTATTTCTCTTGAGTTTGTCCTTGCCAACTTGCTCTTCTTCAAATTTAGTGCTGCCAGACTTTTAATATGAGAATGAAAAATACTACCTCCCTCAGCAATGCTTACTGAACTGTCACTGGTTAATTAGTATGACATTCATATGAAGCAACCTTACGTTTGATCTGGTTTCTGCACATTAAGAAAGGCAGTGTGAGCATATACCATGGTTTATTCTATGAACTATGTTCTATCTATTGATTTTCCATGTTTTTCATGACTTTAACCATTTTATGTAGCAACTTTCTTGTGGTTCTTTTGTACAACATGCCGGTGACTCCTATCTGTGCATTTTGACTGTTACTTCTTAGCACAATATCACATAACGCTACTTTGACCATTGCATGCAAATTCTTGACAGCAGTGCATAGAGAAGGGGCTTATACAATCCATGCAGAGATACAGTTCTCACTAGCTTTGTATTTAAAACCCTGATTGGCTGGGGATACTGCCCTTCATCCTGGGAGGAGACAGGCATCCTTATTGGTATTGATGTTTCTCTGTATCATTTACATTGTTTCATTTTATGTTAGTAAGAGGTGTGTTTGCCTTGTTCTTCTAGACAGCTGTTTTACACCTTTTCTTCTCCAAACACACTGTCATCAAATCAGAGTCTGTCTAGTGCCAACTCTAAAATGAGAACAGCAGGATCTCACCATGAGTGTCAGCAGCAGTTGATGGCAGATGTTGCTGTGGCTCTGAGGCTCCTTTCTTCAGAAATCCTTCACAGGATTCAGTGCCTTGGAAACAAAGCCAAGGTTATGTTGTTTTTCAGTTGAGGTGGAATTCTCTTTATAGGATTGGAAAGTACCCCTTTCCTTTTGAACAGAAATCCAGCATTTTATTTTTTAACACAATACAGACAGTCAGTCATATTTATGGAACCAAGTATAGAAGTGTGAACTAATTTTAACAAATACTAAATATATTATCTGGAGTCTGAAATTGGCATTTTTAAACCATTAAGAAATCTGGACTGTTTAGTTGCTGATTTGATTTTTGCTTTACTTAGCCTGCAAAGGTGATGGCAAAGCAGATGGAGTTCCTGTGTTCCCAAGCTGGCTATGAGAGACTGCAGCAGGCCCAAAGGAGGCTGTCTGCCGGGCTGTGCAGGCAGAGCTCAGAAGAGCACAGCCCCAACGACCTGCCTTCCGATGGCTCCGATGGACAAGGTATAGTCACAGCGACCTGCTTCAGCGCCTCTGCCATGTGCACCTCGGGGAACTAGGAAAGATGGGTGATGCTTAAATCTTGATGCTTCACAGAGAGATTGATCCCTACAAAAGAATTCACCCTGCATGTTTTAAAATTTATCATTCTTTTACAATAGTTGTTCTCAAGTGTTTGATGTGTTTTGTAAACACAGGCAGGGAAATGAGAACACACAGGCTATTTTCCCTAAGAAACGGATTCCATCACAGATGTTTCTCTCTTTTTCCTTTCGGAGCTTAGGACTGAGCCCAGGGCCTTCCACTCATGTACACTTCCAAGTTCTATCTTTTTAAAAAAAGACTTAAACTTCATCTTTCTTTAGACTTCAAAAGTGGATTTGTCTGATAGAGTATTTAATGGTATGACAGAATTAAAATCTTAGTGATACAAAGCTATGTGACTCATGAGTATTTTTCTTCTGAAAACTCTTTTAACATTTTTCATGTTTTCATCATGAGGAAAATCCCAAGTCATTGTCATTCATTCATTCAAAAGATTTTTTGAAGTATTTACTGTATTCCAGGCATGCTTCCAAGCTCTGAAGATAAGCAGTGAGCAAGACCAGCCCTGACTCACTTGGAGCTTATCCTTCAGTGGAGGGAAATTATATAGATATATGTATTATGTCTTCTAACTTAATATACAAAATACATGAAGAAAACTAGTAATTTTTAGTGCCATAATTTTATATAAATTTGTATGCTTTCCTAGAGAGTGATTGTCATTGTCTAATAAAAAAACTTTTCAAGTAAGAATACCATTTCCTTTCACTCTGTTAATGCCTGAAGTTAGGGTTAAGTAATAAAGTAATAAGTTTTGTTACGGCATTTTTATACATACTTTGTTCTTTGTCACCCTTCCTGGGCCCTTTCGCTAGTTGCCTTCCTCCCACCAGTAGTCCCCTTTCTCTCCCTTTCTATTCTCTTCCTTCCTTTAAGACCTCTTCTTTCCCTCTATAGTCTTTCTCTTTCATGACTTACACATTTAGGTCTAGGTTCCACACTTGAGAGAAAATGTGGTATTTATCTTTCTGAGCCTGGCTTATTGCACTTAACATAATACATAATGATTGCCAGTGCCATACACTTTTCTGCAAATGTTACGATTTCAGTTTTCTTGTTCCTCTGTGTGTGTGTGTGTGTGTGTGTGTGTGTGTGTGTGTGTGTGCGCACATGGACACACAGCACCTTTTCATTATCCATTCTTTCATTGATGGATATGTAGGCTGGTTCAATCTCTGAGTTATCATGAATGGTACATCTATAAACATGGATGTGTAGAGCATCTCTGTGATAGGACTTAGAGCCCTTCATGTAAATCGTAGCAGTGCTATAGCTGGGTCGTATGGTAGTTCTCTGAGCTTTTTGAGCATTCTCCATATTGATTTTATAGTGGCTGTACCAGCTTACTTCCCACCAACAGTGAATTAGAGTCCCTCTTACCCCATATCCTCCCCAGCATTTGTTTTCATTGTTTTTCTTGATGATAGCCATTCTGAATGGGTAAGATGAGATCCCCAAGTAGTTTTTATTTGGATTACCCTGAAGGCTAAGGGTGTTGAACAATTTTTTAAAAAAAATATTGGCCATTTATATTTCTTCTTCTGAGGACTATTTAAACAGTTCATTAGATAAAAACAGTTCATTAGCCCATTTGTTGATTGGAAGATTTGAAAATTGTGTGTGTGTGTGTTATTGCAGTTCTTTATGTATTCTAGGTATTAGAACCTTATCTGATGTAAAGTTGGCAAAGATTCTCATTCAGGTAGGAATGCCATCTAGCATTCTCCAACCACACAGTAAAATGTCATATCAGCAGAACACAATCCTGGCAGAAAAGAAAGTGCTTTAAAAACAATTATAGAAACTTTTCAGTTGAGATCTTTTTTTACCTTCTCTGATATTCTTAATAGTGAAGATTTAACAAGCAAGACTTAATGACTTCTGACACCAGGGATAATTTAGTATGGGATAGGAATTTATGGCAGACAATGCAGTACATAAAGCATATAATTTTTAACTGAGTTTATACCAATTCTGTTTTCCATGGATTTTGCTTTTTTTATCTATCCATAATTGGCCTGAGCCACATATGTTTCTGACATGTTTATCGTGGTTCCTTAGTGACATGTCTTGGTAAATGGTTGCACTAGTAAGAAAATACCTTACAGAGGCGGTGATGCTAATACTGGTGTTGGAATGCTTACCGGAATGCTCAGGCTTTTGCTTACTTCGTATATAGCTCTTAAAAAATGTCCTAACAAAACTGTATACTTTTGTATTAGCATGAAATGACCTGCCATTTTCCTTCTAAACTACTTAAAATAAGTTTTTTTTTCTCCACTGTTATTTAGATTCTTCAGTGCCTCTTGACTTTTCTCATGCTTTTCCTAAGGAGTGTTCAGGCAGTTTATGAAAACCTATTTTAAAGAAAAACTGGTATGTTTTAAATATCGGTTCTTTCTTTCCCTTAGGAGAAAGACCATTGAATCTCCGAATGCCTAGTTCACAAAACAGACCACCTCATCACTTTGTGGTGGATGGGGAGCTGAGCAGACTTTACTCCAGCGAGGCCAAGTCCCACTCATCAGGTGAGCAGAGAACTTGGAGAACTTCTCCTACTACTGTTCCCCCCCCCCATCATTATGAACAATTTTTGGTCAGTTTTTTCCTTTGGAAATTATATATTGCTTTAATATTAACTAGGCTCTTTGAGAATATAGCATTATTAGTAATGATAGGGAAAACTCATAAAGGTTAAAACTTATTTTGATTAGCTATTGCATGAATGGTGATTTATACAAAAATTTAAACAGAATAATAAACAGCTGGTTTGAGTGTGACTAAGTTTGCTTTTTTCTGGCAACAACGTCCTATGAAATGGACAGGCTGTATGTTTGCTTTGACACTGGGTGCTTTGTATACCAGAATCTAAATTTACCATACTGATGTATTTTAGGGATTATGTTCATATTGCAGAATTTATCCCATAAAAAGCATAAGCAGTTCCTAGATAGATTTTTGCATAGTTTTCCTTGAGTAAAATGAGTTAGGCATAGTATTGGGGATCCAGCAACATTCAGAAAAATAGTCATTCAGTCTTTGAGTAAAAGTAACACTCACCTAATCAAAGTCACTGATTGTATTGATGAGGAAGCTGAGACCTAATCTAATAACTGACTGGGAAAATAACACTGGGCTCAAATGTGTCGTCCTAGCCAAGAGTGAGTTATGTATTTACCAGGAAAGAAGTCACAAGAGTCTCTGTTGTTTCTGCTCCTGCTTCCAGTAGCATAAGCTAAAAAGGCCAGAGTCCTAAATAATGATGTTCTTCCATGCTTAATTCTAGCTGCTTTAAGACTATGGAAGAGAGGACTAGGGCAAAGTGCTTGCAGTGTAAACATGGGAACCTGAGTTTGAATCCCCAGCACCCACCAAAAAAGCTGGGCATGGCAGTATGTACCTGCAGTCCCATGCTAAGGAGGTGACTTTCAAAGTGGTTAAGAAATTTAAATTGGGCTCAAGAGACAGCTCAGTGGCTAAGGTGCTTGACTACAAAGCCTAATGACCTGAGTTCAATTCCCCAGTAACTATGTAAATCCAGATGCACAGTTGACATGCATCTGGAGTTTGTTAGCAGTATCTCAGCCCTGGTGTACCCATTCTCTCTGTCTCTGTCTCTCTTCTGTCTATGTCTCTCTGCTTGCAAATAAATAAATAAAAATATTTTTTAAAAAGAAATTTTAATTATTGCCTGGATGTAATGATGCATGACTTTAATCCCAGCACTCCTGAGGCCTAGGTAGAAGCTACAGAGTGAGAACCAGGTCAGCCTGGGCTACAGAAAGACCCTGTGTCAAACAAAACAAAAGAAATTTAAATTATCCTAAAATGTTGGCATACTGGTATCATGTTTTCTGCAACATGATAATCTATTCTTTGAAATTATTAAAAATGAACTCAAATCCTTTCTACCAATTTATATTGCATTGAAGCTCTTATATACAAGAAAACTGCAATCGTGTTGATCATGTTTGTCCACCATGAAGGACACTATGTATCTACTACATCAAGATTTAATTGAGCTACACATTTATGTAGAATATAAGAAAGGAATGCCTAAGGAAACTACTTTTCTTTTCTTTTCTTTTTGTTTTTAAGCTGGAAACAAGTGTACAGATCTTAGCCCTGGTATTTGAGTAAGCCTGAGTTACTTCATTACCCCACTCTTCAGTTGCCTCATTTATAAAATGATTTCCTCATGGATAGTTATAAGGGTTAAACAAGATAATGTGTATGAATTATATACATGGCTGAAAAGAATTCAATAAATAGTAGCTACTATTTTTATTACTCTTAAAGTTCAGTTTAAAAGCCCTTTCTGAGTAGAGCAGGTGCATTCATAAATTGAGCTACCACACAGAGAACCATATAGTTTTGATAGATTAGGAGTGTTGGCTACCTTTTGGACTCCTTTAAAGGCATATGTGGGATATGTGTGTGTGTGTACGTACTAGCCCACATGATTACATATATATATATATATATATTATATATATATATATGTATGTATCTTAACTTCATGAGGTGATTTCTTAGGAAAATGGACTCTTCATTCTTTGTTTATTTGCTTGTGTATGTATAGTATATACACTCTCCTCTGCCCCCCAACACACACAGGACTGGGCTATCAGCATGTGTGACCACTTGCAGCTCTTGACATGGATGCTGAGGTTCCCTCAGGCCCTCATGTTTATGTGGAAGCACTGTTACCCACCGAGCCATCTCCCTACTCCCATATTTTCATTCTTTTATCTCCAGTTTCCCTACCTTAGTGTATCATAGCTACAGTAATTTTTAGAAATAGTTCCATATTTAAACATTGAGGATGTTTTTCTGTCTCATTTCTTCTTTAATAGGCAGTGTTTCAGCCTGTGTTGTATGTAAATGATCAGTTTTGTTTTATATGCCTACAAGGTTGTGCTATGTAGCCCATGAGAGGCAATCCTCCTGCCTCAGCCTCCTGAGTGCTGGGATTACAGGTATGTACTAACACTATATCAGCTAGAATTTAAGCTTTTAACCACAACTCTATAACAAACTTGTATATGGAATTTCAGAATTATGACTAATTAATACTGTTTGTTATGGGGTTTAGGATT
Source organism: Zapus hudsonius (assembly GCA_004024765.1). Classification (NCBI taxonomy): domain Eukaryota; kingdom Metazoa; phylum Chordata; class Mammalia; order Rodentia; family Dipodidae; genus Zapus; species Zapus hudsonius. Next base: position 31,699 of record PVHP010006765.1, on the reverse strand, counting down.
AATAACTGATTTTTATAGCCAGTTTATTTAAAATATCAATATTCTTTTTTGTTTTCTTTCATGTAGAAAGCCTTGGGATTTTAAAAGACTACCCTCACTCTGCTTTCACATTGGAAAAGAAAGTCATCAAGACAGAGCCTGAAGATTCAAGATAGCTGTGATCCCCCTGCCCTCTGAAAATGGCATCAGATTTAAGGATAATGCTCCATCGTAGATACAAGCCTTAATAACCAATGTTGCCTCATTCAGCTCAAACAGATTTCATAGCCAAAGCATAAGGACTCCTGCAGTAGTTGGTGAAAACCTGGAAGACAAAACAGCAGCAACAAAGGAGAAAATCAAGATAGTGTTGCAATCTGCAGCAAATACTGATCATTGACATTCCTGTGTGAGTTGTTTTATGTGGAAAGGCTTATGTTGATATGTAAGCACTCCTTATTTAAGGATGTACCATGTATCTGTGTAATTTATAGAAAAGAAAGCTAGATGTTGAGACTCGTTTGGTCGAATAGATGTGGATCCAGTTTATTTTACTTGAAATTTTGTTGTCTACTTTAATGTATTTAGCATAAATATTATTATATGTCAAAGATTGGAATTTTGTCATAAAACACAAGCTTAAGTGATATGTTATTGACAAGTTGGCAGTGACTATAGGAAAATGGAAAGCCAATACTCAGCTTAAGCCAAGGAAAATAACTGTGTACTTAATACTTGATACAATGATTTTGTTTAATAGAAAATGTGTAGCCATTGTTGAATGATGTCATTTTCACTGGTTTGCCTGCACAATTCATAAATGTTGGATGAAAATTAAAAAGGTGAGCAATAGATTAGGAATTGTCTCTTACCTAGTTAGTTGGCACAGACTGTATTATACAATAGCTACTTAAGATGTAACCAAGATAGGAAGCTGTTACTTGGACAGAGAACTTGAAATAAGTGGACTAAAAGCCTTGTTAAACATTGATACTTCAGAATATGTTAAATAGATTCTAAGATTCAGCAAGTTAACCCTAAATGTGATAAAGATGGTGACTAACATAGCCTAATAGACATTCTATAATAATCCATTTTATACTGAGGAATTCTCCCTGTACAGGAGTCAGAGAGACTAGATGGCTCTCACTAGGGAATATCTCCCCCACCGCCCGCCATCAGCAGTGTGGAAGTCACTGCATCCAGTATTCAGGCAGATTCCTGTGGAAGTTCAGTCGACAGCTGTATTCATTATTTATTTTACAATTTCATTTTTGTACATCATTCAGATTTTTTGAATGCAGTTTTTTGTAAAATTCATTTTAACTTGAAAGTATGTTTTTAATCCTCCCTATTTAACTAATGGACTGTGCATGTATGTATGTGTATATACATATATATGTATATACACACATGAGGTATATGCAAATATTAGTAATGTATTGGCATACTTATATGAGATTTCATATAGGAATCCATAGTGGTTTAAAACAATTCAATATCTAAGCATATACATTTTTTTCCTGCTGGTTTAAGAGAAGATATTGACAGTTTGACTTCTTACAGACTTAACTAAACAGATACTGTCGTGACACATGTATTGATATGTTGTATGTCTTTGTCTTTCATTTTTCTTTGATCCTAATGGTGTAATATTAAGTCATAACTGTTACACTGAGATTTATCAGCTGTTATATGAAATGTCTGCACTGTAGTCTCTGAACACTGTCACATATAAAATTGCTTTCTCACTTTGATTTGTAGAAGAGCTTTACAGTGGAAACACCAGTAAACAACTTTTATACTATTAAAAGGCTTTTTCTCCTTCCCAAATGTTATAGTTGTACCATAGTATTTCGCCCACTGAAGAAGTTTCTTATGGACCTTGCAACTCTGTTACTAGCTTGAGGCCAATGATTGTGGTTGTATCATTTCACTGTGTGTAGCAGTGGTGTGAGTACGATTTGCATAGAGTGTTCCATTTTTAATATTAGCCATAGCACTGGTTAGTATCCTCAGTAGTTTCATGAAACATTTCCTGTATTCTGATCTATTTTGAGAAATTCTGTGGTCTTTTTTTAAAATTGTGTCTTACAGTTCAAGTCTGTAGATTTTAACATTTAGCTTTAAAGATGCAGTAATCTTCCAGTACTTATCCATCTCTCATGGACCCAGAACCTGCATCTTTGAGTCTATAAGTCAGTTTCCGTAATTATCTTACTTTTCTGATCTCTCAAGCTTAGTGATAAGGAGGAAGCACAAAAGAATTTCAGTAGAATAGTTTTTATTTTGTAAACACTAATGTATTAAACTTGCTATACATTAAAGCAAATAATATATATTTTTATTTGAATTGTATATATGAATTAGATGTTATAACTAGTTGATTTTTATTTCATTGTGTTCAAGGTATTTTCACTGAATAAGGTCAATTGGTTACCTCAGTATTACAGCCAATATAGTCCAAGGGACCATTTCTCCCCAAGTCTGTGTTAACTCTATTGTACAAAGTCTGCATTTTGTGATTCTTACAACTGTTGGTGAGATAGGATGAGTGCACTTGCTTCCTGTGGCAATAAAGATTTTCTGTGCCTCACAAACCTATGTCCATAGCACTTGCTGCTTCCCTCGTGGGATTATTTGGCAAGGTTTGGATGTTGGGGACAGGATGGGCTTTTTCCTGTGTTGGGTTGATTCTTTTTCTTCTTCTTCGTCTTCGTCTTCTTCTTCTTCTTTTTCTTCTTCTTCTTCTTCTTCTTCTTCTTCTTTTTCTTCTTCTTCATTTTCTTCTTCGTCGTCGTCTTCTTCTTCTTCTTCTTTCTCTTCTTTCTTCTTTCTTCTTCTTTGTCACCATCATCGTCTTTTTTTTTTGTACTGGGTTTTAAACCCAGGGCCTCACAAAACAGTGTATCTCTAAGCTATCCCCAGCCTGTTTTTACTTTTTATTTTGAGGCAGAATCTGAGTTGCCCAGGCAGGCCTTGATCATGTGATATCCTTCTGCTTTAACCTTCCAACTAGCTGGAATTACGGCCTGTACCACCATGCACAGCCAGAGTGTGAATGTCATTGCCCTCCATTTCTAGAAAGGTGTTTGACAAATGGTACTCAGTTGACTTTGTTCTGTCAGACACACATTAATTTGTTCTCATTTATGACCTATTTATAGAAATATTTTTAAGATGCCATCATTTCTAACTCTAGACATGGGAGAAGGAACATTAAGGTTTAATATTGGTAATAGTGCATTTTATAAGCTTCAGGGTTCAGCCTTCTTTTTTTTGAAATTTTTTTATTGTCCATAATGAGTTACATTATTTAGTGGGCAAACAATGAGTTATCCCCAATTCCCTGATGCAGAGTTCAGCCTTCTATATGAAAGACAGTTGACCTGTAGTGAAGAACTGGCACAATACTGCAACGAGAAGAGGGTTTTGGGTTTTTTGAGATAGGGTCTCACTCTAGCCCAAGCTGACCTGGAACTCACTCTGAGCTCAGGCTGGCCTTGAATTTACAGTGGTCGTCCTCCCAATTACTGTGATTAAAGTTGACTACAATGCCTAGCTCTGCAATGAAGTTTTAGTTGATGAATTTTATCAACTAATCTTTAAGAAAGAGCTTCTACATGACTAGCACTGTCTCAGGTGTCGGGCAGGAAGAAGACCACAGAAAGGAATGTCAGGTATAGTCTTTTGCTTATTGTAAACACACAACCTAGTTGAATGGAAATTAACACGACTCATGTAAAACCCAAAATTTAGTGGGTTTAATTGGGATGGACATGGGTTTGACATGTAAAAAGTGTGTTCTGTTGGTGCAGGCTTTATAGTAGGCAACATTTTTCAGGTGAGAGAAAGCACAGTTGGTGACATGCAGGCGAGGCTATCCAGAATGGAAAGAGTTAAAGGAGTGGGTTGACAGAAAGCCATAGTAACAGTCTACTTTCTGTCAAGGCCACATGTTGTTGGGAAAAGAAAACTCTTTGGTCCCCAATTAATGAAAATGCTTGGGGAAGAAAACTCATCATTTGGTAATTTTGAGGCCTGTAGCAGCTAGTGTACCTTTACAGTTACAGTTGACAGTACTTGCGGCCAAAAACCCAAATAGGAGTGTGGGGAATTCCCAGCATGTGGTCCACCATGCTGGCTCTTCTGTGGTTAAGAATTTTTGACAGCACCCATTTTGTTTGTGACCTTCTGCCAGGGTGCTCACCTAATAAAAGCAGGCCTCTCCATCTCTTCTAGAAAATGAATTCAGTTAATATTTAGCCAAAGTTGGAATTGAGCAAACATTTTGTGTTTCTAACAGCTCAAAGGATATGACCAAATATGATAGCTGACATTTAACTACAGCCCACCTTAGGATCCAGCTATTATCAGCTTGTTTAGTTGCTATTGTGTGTGGGTGTCCTCGTAAGTGGGCCTCCAAAGTTAATAAAAGAATGATTCATTGTGCTGACATTGTTGTTGGAAACACAAATTAATCCCAAATCCTTGATGTTAACTATTTTCTTAGTTACCCTGTGAGGCAAATTTTATTTCAAACAGGAGTGATCAAAAGCTAAACACCAGGCCTGGGATTTTTCTTTCAGAGTACACAATCTTTAAAACTTCTCTGGCTTCTATTTCTACTTATGTATGACACTGAAGCCAAAGAAATCACCTTGATGGCATCTTTGTGGGGTTCTTTTGTGTGTATGTGTGCACACGTGCAGAAAATACTAATTCAAAGTTTAAGTTTAAAATCAGCCTAATAAAGTTGGTAGCCCAAATGGCTCTGTGGTTTTAAATTCAGCTCATAAATATGTCTGTCTCTGTTTAACAAATGTTTAACTCCTCGAAGAACCACTGGTTCCTTTACAAAACTGGTCCATTAAGCTCCTTTGTTCTTCCATATTTTCCCCATCTGTTAGGGCCACACAGCTCCTAAGTATTAAAATATTGTTAAATGTATACTTCCTGCCAGTTCAACCAAAAGAAATGTTTGGCATTTTTGTAGCAATTAGATCTTCAAGCGAGAAGCTTTGGAAATGAAGCACAAAACCTCATATTAGTATTTTATTTCCCGTATCCACAGGAAATGCTGAATTGCCATCATTTGCCCATTTTCTTCTTAATTTAAGATAATTGAATTGCGCCAGGATGGTGCATGCCTGAAATCCAGCCCTTGGGTAGGTGAGGCAGAAGGATCATGAGATCAAGGCCAAGGCCAGGGCCAGCGTAGGGAGACCCTAGCTTAAAAGGCAAGACTTTTTGTTGTTTTATATTTTTTTATATTCATGTGTGTGTGTGTACACGTGAGAGAGACATGTAATTATGTGTGCCAGAAGACAGCTGCAGATTCAGGCCTTCCCTTCCCCAGGTTTGAGGCAGGATCCCTTGTTGGCTACCCTCTGTGCCAGGCTGGCTGGCTCACAGCTTTCCGATTCTCCTGTTTCTACCTTCCATCTGGCCGTGAGAGAGCTGGGATTACAGACATATGTGCTCCTGTATCTGGCTTAACAACACAGAATGCTTTGTGAGTTCACATGTCACCGTTGCACAGGAGCCATGCTCATCTTCTCTGTGTTGTTCCAATGTTGGCACCCGTGCTGCCAAATAAAGCACTTATTTTGGTGTTTTGAGATAGGGCCTCACATAGTCTGGGCTGGCCTCAAACTCACTGTATAGTTGAGATTGATCTTGAACTTCTGATACTCTTACCTTTACCTTCCAAGAGCCCAGTTTACAGTGCCATTATGCTTGGCTTAAAAAATTTAATTGGTAAATAAAAAGTGTATGTACTCATATGCATTATAATCATTTGATTTATGTGTACTGCATAGCACAAATTACAATACCTCAGTGAAAACCATTGATTCTATACAGAACATAGTTCTACATTATTTACTTTTTAAAAAATTTTTGTGGTCCCAGGAATCAAACCTAGGACATTGTGCATACTAGATAAACACTCTACCATTGAGCTACATCTGTAGCCATATTTTTGTTCTTACTGCATAGTTGCCTTCTATTTAAGTTTCTCATTGTGCCTTTTCAGAAGAATCAACTTGCTTCTTCATGGCCCCCTAGGAATATTAGCTGCATGTCGCCATGCAACATGACACAAGTTGCATATGCATGCTGAGTATGTAGCATTGTTCAAGATGGTGGTGCTACATAAATGGTGAAAATTACAAGCCCAAGGCGCCCACTTATTAAGAGTGCCACATTTTATGAATTTCCTAGTTGTCCAAATAATTTGGTAATCAATCCAGTGTAGTCTTCTTGGCTGTGGGTGAGACCCAGTGATCTAATTAGCCGAAGTTGGAATTGAGCAAACATTTTGTGTTTCTAATAGCTCAAAGGATATGACCAAATATGATAGCTGACATTTAACTACAGCCCACCTTAGGATCCAGCTATTATCAGCCTGTTTATTTAATCCTGTTTGTTTATTAGTGATGTAAATTAGATTGTAATTCATATTTACACATTCTGAAAATTTATGAATCATCTTTGCATTGGAAGTTTGCACCTCATAAATTTATGTTTCAAGTACCATGTTCAACACCCACATATCCTAAGCAAGCAAGTCCATTCTTCCTTTGTTGGTAGGTTACTTAGACTCAAATATGCAGGAAGATACGTCAGTGGTGCAGAAGTACGTGGAATCTTACTGGTAACTGCTTAGCAAAGGGATTTGAGGTCTTCTGAGGGTATCTGCCATCCTCAACTGTCAAACCAAACATCTGTGGTCTAGTGCCACACCTGCACTTGTCTCTCCTAGACAAAGATTTCCTTGGTAAAAATGTTCTCATATGCAGGCTCTCCCAAGGTTCATTATTTCAGCTATGTTTCTCCCTAAAATACATACCTTACACCCTCAGTTGGTTTTCAATCAATAGGTAAATCTATCTATGTCATATTTTCCCTCTCAGAATTCAACCTGTCTCTCATGAGAGCATGTTCACGTATTGACTGTGCAATCCCTTTGTGCACATCAGCTCACTCAAGCTGGACCATTTCCTTCTGATTTTCATTGCTAAGGTGGTAATGATGTGTAATGAGATAGAGTCCAGCTACAGCTAAGTACTTAGTTCCAATGCTTAAAATTAACACTCAAGGGAAAACCAAGTGGATGTTATCTAATTTACTGAAAAAAATGTATTTTTCATTAAAGTGTGATGTGTGGTTTGCCTCTACAGGGTGTGTGTGTGTGTGTGTGTGTGTGTGTGTGTGTGTGTGTGTGTGTGTGTGTGTGTGTGAAAGAGGATAGTTTCAAGTGTGATCTTCAGGAACATCTCCCTCATCTTTTTAGACACGGTCTCTTACTGATCTGGAGTTCACCAAGTAGCTGACCAGTGAGCCCCGGGGAGCATCCTGCTTCTGTCTTCCCAGCACTGGGATTACGGACACATGCCACCTTACCTAACATTATTATGTGGGTTCTGACGATCAAACTCGGGTCTTCATGCATATGAGGCAAGTGTTTTACCACCTGAGCTATATCCCAGCCCCAAAATCATGAGAGGAAAGGAGAATTTCATTTCCCAAGATTCAGCTTTCATGTGACAGTTGTCTTACAAGAAAAATGGTCATTTTTTTCCCCATGGTCTCTAAAAGGCAGGATGAGTTCTTTCTTGAGAAGCAAATAATCCCAAATAGCAGCAAAGGCAGTAGTGCCATATCCACCCCTTCCTAGGGCAGCACCCACTTGACATGAAGCTTCTGCCACCTCAGGAGGTAAGAGATCACCTCCATTTTTCATTTTGCTAATGAGAAAATGGACACCTCAAACAGAATACTAACAGTTATTGTATCTAGTAGGTAGTAACTTAGGCCAATGTCTGCATACACTATAAACTGAGATGTCCCTTAAACCAGCCACATGCATTGCAGTGAACATTTTGAGCAGTAATCACTTCAAACGATGAAGCTGAAATATTTGTGCGTGGGAAACCAGGGCATATGTGAAGATGATCCTATTCAGAAGTGAGCATTGACCAGCTGCTTAACTGTCATCGGTGTCTAGATCCCAGCAGAGACTTGCTAAAGTAAAGAGCAAGCCATTTAGAGGACAGGGATTGAAGCAGTAAATAAAAGGCCACATACTGCTTTGCACAGTGGAACCGCCGAGGTGGGGTGTGGAAGAGATGCCATTGGGAAACACACAATGTGAATAAAAATTAAACATCTAGGAAAGAGGTCTACTATGTTAAATCCTTGGAAGCTGTCCACAAAGTTTCATTTAATTTGGGAAGCAATTAGATCTACTTTTTATAGTAAAAAGCAGAAAAAGAAGATTTATTCAACATGGCCATATTGGATAGAGGAACAGATACAGGGTCCAGTGACTCTTAGGTCCATCTTCAGGATACTGACATGAGCTTTAAAATGGAGGAAGACTATGGAAGGGGAAAGAGGCGTGCACATGCTTTCAGCCAAAGGAAAGGAGACAGTTATGAAATTAAGACAGAGATGTCAGGCTTTCCTCCTGCTTTTAGTTATCCCGTTGACAGCTTCCAAGGGCCTATTTCACAGGCCTCAGACCCATGATAACCTACTGTACCATATTGTCACTTCATCTTGGAGGGACCATCCATCCTGCAAAGCCATCAGTCATAGATGTTCATTCCCTTTATCTGCTCTGACCAAAGCTCTGCTTTGGTCTCATGCACATAATATTTGAGTAGCATGCTTAAATTTAGCTTCCTTTACTTAAAACTGTTCAAGATGGTTTCTATTTGTGGGTTTTGATATACTGGTGCCTTGTAGCAGCAGTGCTCAGAAGGGCAATGGTGCCATTTAATGACCCACTGTCTTCCTCCTTCTTTAATCTTTTCACAGGGCTCCCTGTCTTCCTGGTCATCATTTTCTCTGCTATTGCTAGAGACTGTGGTCTGCTTCTTATGCATCCAGATTCTTCTCTCTTTCCCCATCAGATGGGTTAGAGTCTAACAGCTGCCCAAATGATCCAACCCTGCCTTAGCTATTGCTGTGTTCTGTCATGTACCCTGAGTGACCTTTTCCTGAGTGTCCACCTGAAGCTTGTGAAGCATGGAGTTCAAACTCTACTCCCGAGGCTCTGCAGTTGCTAGCATTCTGCTGGCTGCTCACCATATCTGAGATTTCTGGATGCTGGGCATTGTGGACTTGTGTTCTGTTTCCTTCCATAGAACATGGAAGGGAAACCTCCTTGGTACTTTGGGGAATTCTATGGCCTGAGTAGCCAGGTGTGATTTTTCCCATGCTTCTAAAAAATATTTTATTTACTTATATATTTATTAGAGAGAGAGAGAGAGAAAGAGAGAGGCAGAGAGAGAGACAGACACAGAGACAGAAAGAATGGGTGTGCCAGGGCCTCCAGCCACTGCAAATGAACTCCAGATGCATGTGCCACCTTGTGCTTCTGGTTTTACATGGGTACTGGGGAACTGAACCCGTGTCCTTCTGCTTTGCAGGCAAGTGCCTTAACCGCTAAGCCACCTCTCCAGCCCCCTAGATGTATTTTTAAGAAGAGAAGTAAAACAGAGCAAACTTAATTGAAACAATCTCCAAATAACACAAACTGGGTCCTTAATACAAGTTGTACCCAAGACTCAGGGCTCGATTAGGCCAATGGCACTAGAAGGAGAGTACCTAGGACACTGGTGGAGTTCTCCGGACATCAGCGTAGCCACCGCTGCACAAAGTTTAAGAGGAGCTAGAGTGAAGAGTGTGCAGTTATTTAGTCACTAAGCAAACATGTGAAGTCACTTGCCTAAAAATATCCAGGCACGGAGTTAGGAAGTGGGGACACAGATCCTGAGCTATGTCCCTGGCTCAAAGGACCCCCTGCTCCCTGGCAGAGGAAGGTGGCAATTGATGAGGAAGGGACCTTCCAGATGGAATGTCCGGCTTATGAGAAAGGAACATGGTGACCAAATGGGTAAAAATTTTCCATGGTTGTGAGCCTAAGAAAGGGAAAGAGTTTCTCAGAGTGGCTTCATGAAGGAAAGTTTGGTATTCAGTGTTTTGTTTGGGATGGTTCTGCTTTGGGGTTGTTCATATATGTGGGGAAGCACCGAGGAATAATGGACCAACAAAAGGGTCCAAGATGTAAATTGGGATTTAGGATTGTTGTATAATTAAGTCATTTTCCTAGAAAGACTCTAAATGCAAAGTTAGTTCTAGATAAATACTCCTTGAATAAGCTTTAGAGAACCATTTCATTAGAGATCGAGGAGTGTTTTGTTTGTAATGAATAGAGGTTGGGGAGGGAGGATTCAAAAAAGAAAACAAGTTAGCTATATTTAAGCCTTTGTTCATTTTTTTAAAAAACATATTTTATTTATTTATTTATTAATTAAAGAGAGAGAGAGAGAATGGGCACAGCACGAACTCCAGACACATATGCCCTCTAGTGCATCTGGCTTTATATGGGCACTGGGGAATCAAACTCGGGTCCTTCTGCATTGCAGACAAATGCCTTAACCGCTAAGCCATCTCTTCAGCCCAAGCCTTTGTTCATTTTTAACCTCATTTCCATCTCCAAATTACAAAGAACCTCAACTCTCTTCTTTCCTGCACTGAGTGTAAGATTCTAGAAACACACTTACTTGAGCTTGCAAGGTTACCATTAGCATTACCATTGTGACCTAAGTAATATAACGTATAAACCAGTAAACAGTCCTATTGTCCTCATTTTATGAAAGGAGAATTCATAAAATTTCAAACCTTTGCAGATTTCAAAATCTGCCAAGAGAGTTTTGGAACTCAAAGATACTAAGAAGAAATTCAATTTCATAGGGTGTGTTTTTCTGTCCTGATTTCTGTCTGTAATGAGCAAGGAAAATGAGACTGTATAAAAGTACAGGTGACCTGTAGCTTCTGTATTTGGGCCAATGTGAGACCACTGAGCTAGCTGTGTCAGAGTTGAGGGGAAAACGGAATAGATATTAATGGCTTGAGAAAAATTTAAGCCCAAATAAAAATATTGTTCTTTACTTGTTTCTTAAGTTGAGAGTATTTTACAAAAATGAAGAAATATGTTGTTTCATTAAGTTTTTTGTTTTGTTTTGTTTTCCTTTTCAAGGTAGGGTCTTGTCCTAGCCCAGGCTGACCTGGAATTCACTATGTAGTCTTAGGGTGGCCTCAAACTCATGGTGATTCTCCTACCTCTACCTCTCAAGTGCTGGGATCAAAGGCTTGGGTCACCATGCCCGACTCATTAAGACATTTGTAAGGTGGGAGATGGCTCAGTGAGTAAGAGCACTTGTCACGCAAGCATGATCCTCAGCCCCCATGGAAAAAGCTGGGCATGGCCACACACACCTGCAGCCCCAGCCCTGTTGGGAGTGGACATGAGGATCTCTGGGGCTTGATGGTCAGCCAGTCTTACCAAAAAAATGGCAGCTCCAGATTCAGAGAGAGACTCAATCTCAAAGAAGTAAATACAGTGGAGGAGGATATCTGATGTTCTTCTCTGGCCTCTGCACATGTGCTAATCTTCACACACACACACACACACACACACACACACAAATATGAAAACATTTTTTTATCCAATGGCACAACAAAAATCATCACCAATAGTTTGTGGACATACCAAAGACAAGAAGAACAAATGAAGGTATGATTCTTGACCTAGATTCATGATCTAAAACAGTACTATTATGAGCAAATGCAAAGAATGAGAAATTATGACCAATACCCTGGCCCATTCTCTGCCTTGGCGCACCTTCCAAGGTGAGGTAGGTAAGGAGCTCTGTTTGGAGCAGGTGAAATGTGAGAATCTGTCAGGTTATCATAGTGGAACTACTTCACATTTATTTGGAAACAGTAGTCTGGAGGTCAGGTCAAGACTGAAGTCTTAGATTTGGGAGTTGTGAGAGTCTCATAGATGCCAATGGAAGCCAGAGAGTATGAGAAGAGAACATGAAATAGAAAAGTGGCTGAGAACAGAACCCTGGGAGATATTAACTCACGAGGGGAAGATGGAATGACAAGTATGACAATGACACTGGACAAGCCAGGGAAATGTGAGGACAATCAAGGAGGATGACTGTCTGGAAGCCAGGCAGGAAGGAGCCACCGAGTGGAGGAGGTCATCAGTAATGTCTTATCAGGTAAGATCTGAGTAGGGAGCTGGTTATTAGAGAGACCTGTGGGGACTCTGAGAGAGTGCTTACCAAACAGAGCTACTAGAAAGAATAATTTATAGAACTGTTGAATTTGCTAAAGTTAAATCAACATGTTGATATAGTGAACAGTATGAACATTAACAGTCCTTGATCTAAGGAGTCTCTTACCCAAACCTAAGGGTGAATAATTCCCTGATTAACACCCATCCTGGTTTTTCTCACTGCTGACAGTCGCTTAGAGCTACTTGACTGTGCCCACCAGAATTCAGAGCACCTGGAGCCTCTTCTCTCCTCGTCCTGCCTGTCACGTGGTAGAGACAGCTATGGAATGACTTATTGGGCAAACCGTAGACTTCAAAGCAGAGCACATTCATGTAAAAGAAAATATTTGGTGTGGGGTGTTGTCTTTTTAAATTTTGTTTGCTTCAGCAAAGTAACTTTTAAACTGCAAAATGATAATTCACCTATTTGAAACCTTTGTTTTATCTATCTTATTGGGTTGCTATAGTTTCAAAACTAGGTAGTGAAATACCAGGGTCCTATGCCTACAATCTCAGCACCTGAGAGGTGGAGGCAGGAGGATCTGGAGATCAGAGTCATCATTAGGTACAAGGTGAGTTCAAGGTCAGCCTGGGCCATATGAGACTTTATCTCAAAAAAAAAGGAAGTAAAGGAATAAGGAGAATTTCCAAGAGCGCTTCTCTGGTTTAAGATGTGTTAGAAAGCTTTAAAATGGACTTGTTTTTCTCATGCTCAGGGCATCTTTGAGTTATGAATAGAACACTCCATAAGCCAGCAGCCTGAGTATGTTCTTCCCAGCCTCTCAGAAAAGGTGAATTTTGACGCCTTGAATTCCATGAGAGTAAAGCTGTCGTATCTGCTCATAGCTTCCGCCCTAGAAGGACAGCCATGCACATGACCAGCCTTAAAAGGAGCACTTGCCCAACCACGTTTGGTGGGGAAAAAACACAAAGGGCTAGAGAACATTTTCAAACTTTAGTAACCTACAAACTCCTAGTCTTTTTTATCTTTTCATTGACAACTTCCGTGACTGTAGACATCAAACCATGACAATTCCCTCCCACAGCTCTCATTCCTCCTACCCCTTCTTTCCTACTAGTCTCTCTTCTATTTTGATGTCATCACTTTTCCCTGCTATTATGAAGTCTTGAATAGGTGGTGGCAGGCACTGTGAGATCATGAATATCAAGGCCATTTTCTGTCTTGAAGACAACATTGTAAGCAGTCCTCCCCTTCCTTTGGCTCTTACATTCTTTCTGCCTCCTCTTCCACAATGGACCCTGAGCCTTAGTGCTGAGCACTCCATAGTCACGTCTCAGCAGTTTTGGGTCACCTCAGTGTTCACCACCGTCTGAAAAGAGAAGCTTCCCTAACCAGCGTGAGAGGAGCATTAATATATGGGCATAAGCATAAGTGTTTAGAGGGCATTTGGTGGCATAATATATACATTTAACTAGACAACAGCAGTTATTACTCCCTTAGAGCTTATGACCTCCACAGCATAGGTTTTTGACTAGGTTTTCAGTACCAGGCAACCTCCTATTCATGAGCTTAAAGATAAGTTCTGAATTAAAGAAGTTAGGCCAATTGGTGTCATTCTTTGCAGATTGCTCTGTTTAAACTAATATAGGGCTTTTACAAGTCATTTTGTTCTCAATCTCGTCCATTTTGTTAGGGTCAGAAGGGAGGTTGCCAGTGTTCTAACAAGGAAAATGTTAGTACATGGTCTGTGCTATAAGCATGTAGAAGAATCAGAGAAAATGTTTTAATTGAAAAAGCATAGAATGGTGAGATTGTCCAGATCCTGAAATGAACTCAGGCTCAGTTGTTAAGGGACTTAATACATAGGTCTCACAATCAACAAATGATCAAGGCTGGTGAGAGACCCCAGGTCCCTGGCTCTCTAAACCAGGGCTTATTCTCCAACACCACCTTTCCTATCCACTTATACGATTTTTATAACTTAAAAAACAATGCCAATTAACAATGAGGTGCTGGGGAGATGGCTTAATGGCACAAGGTGCTAGCTTGCAAAGCCTGCCAGCCTGGGTTCAATTCCTCAGACCCATGTAAACCCAAATGCACAATGTGGCACATGCATCTACAGTTCCTTTGCATCACCAGGAGGTCCTAGCACACCCATTCCTTGTCTCTCACTCTATCTCCCTCAAATAAATGAATAAAATATTTTTAAAATAACAATGACAACTTTTATTATTAGAGGCTAGAAAAGTTGAGGAGATGTGATTTTGAGTCCTGACTCATTTGCCATTTATCTGACTGCCAGCAAGAAGTCAATTTATATCTCCAAATCTGTAGCTGTGCTTCCCTTGTCCCCAGAGGTGTACTTAGGAAGTTCAAAGCCATGCCTGTGGATCAAAGGACTGGGATCAAATATGCCTCTGTCTTATAACTGGCTTCATTGGGTGATGGGACTTTGAAGCAGGTTACCAATGCCCTTTGGACTTCGCTCTCCTAATTTATGAGAGATGATCTTCAAATCCAGGACTGTGGTGGGACCATAGCTTATAAAAGACATGAAGATGCACTAAGATTGTTACAAGCTTTCACGACCTGTCAGTACTTTCTTACCTGACCGCATGCAAAGCTCCTGGAACCCAGACTTAACAGATGTTACAAGTTTAAATAACTGCTAATATTTGTTAAGAAAAACATTTCTTGGCAGCTACAAACCTTTCTCTTCCTTTTAAAGAGCAGGCTTTGCTTATTTATTGTGATCCTACTTTAAGAGGGCTTTTATCCAAATGCTAAGGAAAGGTTATCATGCAGTGAAAGAACACTGGATTCCGGTCCCTGATTCTGTCACTGTCTAATGATTTATCAACTCCCATTTTTTATTTATTATTTTACTTATTCACCATATAGTTTTTTTGGGGGGAGGTTATTTTTTGAGACAGTTTTGTTATATAGCCAAGACTGGCCTTGAATTCAGGATTTTCTTGCCTTGGTGCTCCAAGTGCTGGGATTAAAAGCATGTACCACCACTGGCAACCTTCAAGCTACATTTTTGCTGTACCTCAGTTTCCTTAAAGGGGTCAGACTTTTACTGCTTGTTAAATTTTCCCTGTGGACAAGCTGAGTAAGCATAGTGAACCTTGGCTTCAGGTTTTGAATAAATTTCAGTGGGCATGGGCTCACAGCCTCACTCAATATATAATGAACTCTGGCTTAATAAGCCCTAACCTAGTTGATTTGTTCTGTTATTGTCTAGGAATTCTATATCCAAGCTATCTTTATCTGTTTTGCACAATGATGGCATTCCATGTTTAGTGAGCTTTTTCATTCACTAAAATTCAAATGAAATCCTACAAAACTTAGGTTAAGTTTAAGTTCATCCTACAAATGGTTGAAATTTGGAGAAAAGGGATGATGACCTCAATATTATTCAAAATGAGAACCACTGGTCTTTCTTCCGATGTCTTAAGATAGCCATTCTTTGGCTGTCACATCCAGGTCTACGAGTAAAATACAATGCTACTTTGTAAAGTGAATTCTCAAATCTCTAATCATATAAATCAAGCCACTTCGTGGTTGGGGAGATGGCTCAGCAGGTAAAAGTGCTTGCTGTGCACGCATGAGGGACTGAGAGAGCCTGATTCACCCTGACTTCAATTCTCAGCACCCATGGAAACAGTTAGGCATGGCTACATACGCCTGTGACCCAGCACTGTGGAGAGCAAAGACCAGAGAATCACTGGGGTTCCTTGGTCAGCCAATCTGACTGAAAAACTCTGAGTTCAGTGAAAGACTTTGTCTCAAGGAAACAAACAGGTTAGCAATACAGGAGGACACTCAATATTCTCCACCTGAGCACTGCAGTGGTTTGAGTCAGGTGTCCACCATGAACTTAATGTGTTCTGAATGTTTGATCCCCAGCTGATGGCAGTTTTGGAATTAGAACCTTGTTGGAGCTGTGTTGTCAGGGGCTTATGAGTGATATAGCCAACTTCCCCTTGCCAGTGTTTGGCATACCTTCCTGTCACTGTTTGGAATGCTGTGGCAGAGGTGAGTCCACCCTCTGCTCATGCCATCATTTTCCCTGCCATCATGGAGTTTCCCCTCGAGTCTATAAGCCAAAATAAGCCCATTCCTCCACAAGTTGCTTTTGGTTGGGTTCTTTTCTGTGAAGCAACGAAGAAGTTGACTCCAACAAGCACACATGGGACAGGTACGTCTTCTCATGCATGTGCATAAACCATATACACCCGACACTGCACATGACACACACATGCACACACAATTTAAAAAGAACAAAAAAGAAAATGCATTTTAATGCATTTAATGAAATGCCTTTCTCTGCTCTGAAAGGATATCTGAAGAGGGAGGAAATAAAATAAGTTTATTTTCTTTTTCTTGATGTTACTTGTTTTGAGAATCAAGTGAAGGGGCAATAGGCTATGTACTGTATCAATTAATGACTGGTGCTCTAGGGAACTGTAGCATAGGCTAGTGGGCTGCAAGAGAGTGCATTCAAATGAGTTCAGCCCAATGGGAATATTCAGGAAAAAAATTATATAAGAAACCTAAGGATTGGAAATACAAGCCAGCCTTAGGAGCGGCTAGAACCCAAAAAGATGGGTTCTTCAGAGGAACAGTCCTCCCAGCAATGGTGCTTTCTGCCTATTCTAGCTCTAAGTCTGCATGGCCTCTCATGCCCTCCATCTGCACATCAGCCTTGTCTCAGGCCAGCAATGAATGCTCAGGATGTGCATGGTGCCCAGCTCAGCCCCATAATGACTTTTGTTTTATTTTTATAGAAACACTGACTGACGACTCTAAAATGCAGTTCCATATATCCTACAGAATGTGATTGCTCCTGCTTAGGGCAGAATGTGTTGCAATGAGCTGGAGGAAGATGGGTCACATGACTGCTGCTTAGTAGGAGTCATGGGAGCAAAATTTGTAAGAGGGGCTGACACATTTTCCAAAAAACAGTGTCAGATTAGAGTAGAACTAATAGGGAAGAAAACTTTCATCTCGCTGAGTGGCACATTTTAAATCATGGCAAAAAAAAAAAATCAGAGTATCAGGAATGTCATGGTGACCAGCCTAGCATGGAGCTCTGACACTCATTGCCACAGTCTATTACTTAGCATGGAAGGAGGAGGTAGTCTATTGTCTTGGCCAAACCTCCTTCCAGATGGATACCAGTACTGCAGACCTCAAGCTGCCACTGCATCCTAAATTCATCCAGGAGGTAGTGAATAATGTAGACTTTCAGAATGAAAGTTATTGGATCATTGAACTGCTTGTGATGCTAATCTCTCTAGTTATTTAAGACAGTTGGAGATATGGAGCTTAGCTTAAAAACTGTAAGACTGTATTAATTAGCACTGTTTTGCTTGCTAAAAATATGAGCTAGCTTAAGAAAAATGACAAATTTATTTTAAGGATACAGGAATGTGTAGGGTATGAGGCTAAAGGGGCATCTTTAGTTGGGCCCAAACTGAGAACCTAAAGCACCAGAAGCCTTTCTTTCCTTTTCTACTTCTTTCCTTGCTTGTCATTGTGACTTTTCCTCATTATCATCTCTGCAAACTGGTTTTTACCTGCTCCCCAGTTGCCTGCTACCAGTTTGCAAGGTAGAAAATGATTTCCAACAATAGTGAGTTTACCTACTGAGAAAGGTAATTTCTTGAGATATGAATTGTGTGTGTATGTGTGTGTGTCTACGTCCTTCTATGTGATCCATGGATTACTTGCGGGTTCATTATATACTAACACCCTGGTTCATCCATGCTGTTGGGTGAACAGAGTCTTGGGACAGTGGTGAGTTGATGAAAGGAAGAACTCTTGAGAGGCAGTTGCAGTGAACAGCTCATTTATTATTTCAGGGAGGGCGTTTTTATTTAGGAAGGAAAAGGAGGGGCAGGGGCATAAGTGGCAAGGGGATTAGCAGGGGCAGAGTGGTCTGTGGATGTTTCATGAAGGGATTGGCAGGGGCCAGTTTTTCTATGCCTGATTTGCATAGATAAGTTGGGGGGGGGCTTTCTCTGCCCCAGGTGGCGGAAGTTACGTGACTCTGGGCATGTAACAGATGGTGGTGGCTGTAGATGAGCTGTGACCTTTGAACTTTCTCATTGTCCAGGCTTGTTAGTACTTTATATGCATTATGTGAACTCCAGTAAACTCAGGCCTTGAAGTGCCTGGGCTTATCAAGTTCATTGGGGCCCACCAGGTGGCTGGAGTTTAGGGAAAAGGAAGGTGACCAAAACACCTACGGGTCTCAGATAAGAATGAGATTTCAGATAAGAATGAGATTATCGGGGTTTCAGGCCAACCTTAGCTTTCCTTTAACCCTATGTTCTCCATGCCTCTCAGCAGGGTCCCACACTTCTACTCACCCAGAGCCATCCACATTGACTAAAGAAGGTACAGTTGTTCCAGCCTATATGCAGAGGTAGAAATAGTTGATGCTGTGTAGTTTTAGTTTAGTTTTTTTTATTTAAAAAATGGATTCTTTTTAAGAGCCCATTGGAAACAATAGTTGTGAAAGCCAAAGCTTTTTAATTAAATTAGGCTTTTTTGGGAGGGAAAAAATAGATTGTGAGAGTTCAATGAGAGACCTTGAAGAGTGCTGCAAACAGGCTTCAGAGATTTGGGAAATCTGTGGATCTCCATCAGATCTGTCCTTGTGAACAATCAGCCTTCCCAACAGGGCAAGAAATTCCTGACCCCAGAGTGGGTGGAGAGGAAGTAAGGAGAAGATGCCACTGCCCTGTTCTTGGACACTACTAGACAGTGGGAAACTTAAGGATCTTGCAACATAGATTACTGCTATCTCTAACTAAAATCAACATTCCCAAGGAAGAGATTCTGTGTGGCTTAGTATGGGTTAGGTGTCCACTCAAGGTCAACCTATTATGGACAGTGAGTAGAGATTCATCTACTTCAAGGGGTAGGAGGCTTAAGGAAGATACTCTGAACTGTGCAAACCTTCCAAAGTTGTGGGACCCTGCTAAGAGGCATGGAGGATATAGGGTTATGCTGAGACTGGTAGGC
This sequence comes from Zapus hudsonius, assembly GCA_004024765.1. NCBI lineage: Eukaryota > Metazoa > Chordata > Mammalia > Rodentia > Dipodidae > Zapus > Zapus hudsonius. The sequence goes on along the minus strand of PVHP010006765.1, from coordinate 12,575 downwards.
ATTTCTCTGTCTCCTTCTGTTAAAGGAAGTTGAGGCTGGCCTGAAACCCCGATAATCTCAAGCTTTCTTGGACCCTCCAGCCCCTGCCCCTGGCAGGCCACAGTGAGCCCTGAGATAGACAGACAATTCAAAGCCTAAGCTCACCCCAGCTGTAATAACAAACCTGGACAATAAAAGTCTAAAGGTCACAGTCCCTCTGCAGCCACCCAGTACATGTCTAGTCATGTAGAAAGCCCCCTCAATTTATCTATGCAAATTAGGCATCCACAGGTTACTGGCCCCTGCCAATCGCTTCATGAAACATCCACAGTCTACCCAGGCCCTACCAATCCCCTTGCTGCCTATGACCCTACCTCTGCCTTTTCTTCTATATAAACAACCTTTATCTGTACAATAAATGAGAGCTGTCCACTGCCACATTCTCCCGGGTGGCTATGCCTGTCGGCCTACCGCTGTCCCAAGACTCTGCCCACCCAGCTTCATGGATGAACTGGGTTAGTGAACAATGACCCCCCCCCAAGTAATCCACAGACTGCACAAAGTGAGTTCCTATGGAACCCTTTGCAGCATTAATTCATGGGACCATGTCATCACCCAGGTACTTGCTTTCAAACTTACAGAATTTATTTATTATGATGTCACTCTGTATATAATGCTTCTTATTTTTAAATTATTTAATCTTTAAAGATACTGGTAAAGTGTACTAATATTTTTCATAACTTAAGATTCTATGATTCTTTTTAATCTCATCATATCTGTAGACAGTGAAGGAGTTAAAAATACACCACTGTGGCATATTGACTCTTGAATTAAAAGCACTTGAAAAAAAACAGCAGGTTTGCAAGATCATTCTGACCTATTTTCTGTTTCTCAAATGCATATGAAACTCCCATATGAAAGATGCCCTTCTATACCAGAAGTAAAAGCAACATTCTTATTGCCAAAGATAAGAAATTAAAATGAAATAAAGGTTATACAGACCTTTTAAGATAATCCATCCCTCAAGCCTCCCACACACAATTTAGTCGCTTCTTTAAACCTTGTCTTTATTCAATTCTGTCTATAAGTAACTGGCTCTAAATGCTTCATTTCTTTATGCCCTGTGGGCTTGTTAAGTTCTGTTGTTAATTTACTCAGATAAGGAATCAAGTAAGAGACACATCTCTTGGGTTGGTCTCTTAGGATGTTTCCAGGATGGAATGATGGAGGGAGGAAGACCTTCCCCCAGAGGTGGTGGACTAAGAGAACACAATGCCTTTTGCCTGAATGCTTGTGCTACTCTTGCTGGTACACGCATCTGTCCTCCCTGTTGCTGCTAACCTCCAAACCGGCTTCATCAGCTTTCCACTGTGGACTGAAAACCAGTGGCTCTCCAAGAATCCTTCCTGACAGATTGGGACTGCCGAGGCATCCTACCTCATGGACTGAGTAGCTGCTGGGTCCTTAGACTCTCTAACCTACAGAAAACTATTGTTGGACTGTCCTACCTGTATCCTATATGCTAATTAATAAATTCCTTTTATAACACATATTAATTCTATGGTTCTGTTCTAGAGAATTCTGACTAATACATCATGGAAAGCTTCCATTAGATGATTTTGTGTGCCTTTCTCCAGTGGCACAGATAAAAAGAAGCCTTCTCACCAACAATGGCTACAGGTTGATCATTCAGATGGATATTTTTAAAAATCGCATTCTGTTCTAAAATAACCAATACCTCCTTCTATACATTCCAACATACCACACACTTCCCCACTGCCTACTCATCCCACACTCCCTCAAGATCCCTACATGCACTCATACAACAGATACTGCTTGTCTCCATGTCGCAGGATTAAAATTCCTATCTTGAAAGTGCAGAAAGGAAGAGGTCATTCTCTAGGCTTCCTGGGATAAGGGAGGAGAAAGCTATAGGGTCTTTCCTCCAAATTCCATAGACATTTTGGAGTACTTATACATATGTTATAATTTCATCAGTTATATCCATGTGTGTGCATGGTTTCTAGGTCCACCCATCACTAGCCTCATACACCAATCACAGGCCTCACTTAGCACTAATCATAAGCTTGTTGCTGAGTCACTTGAGAGGAGAGCCCACTTTCTTCCTTAGTAAGAATTATAGTAGTTCACCAGCATTTGTCTTGCCCAGAATAGGCTTTCAAAGCCTAAGTTCCCTGGGGTAACTGTGACTAGAGCCAGGCCTCCTGATGCATCCATGATTTCAGTGTAGTTTCCTCGAGATATCTGTAAGGTGTTTAAAGCAACCAGGAGCCAGGAGGACAACCTGGCCACTCAAAGAAGGGATGCTTAGTTGATAGCTCCCTCCTCGATGCAGCATCACACAAAGGAAGGGTCTAACATCTTTCAATTAAAGGATAAATTGGCCCAGCCTCTGACAACTTAGTTAATTTGAGGGAAAAGTGAAAATAAAAGGGCACTTACAATAAAGACCTATTACTAACATTAACATTATTCAATAGTACTTAACTTGTAGTCAAATATTCTTAGGGAGAGTCCTTTTATGTCTTAGAAGCAATTATTTGAATTTTGAATTATACAAACTGCCCCCAAAATAAATTATTTTAAGCCCAGACTGGTTTAAAAGGAAATAACTCCTTGACATTCTTATACTCTAGTCTGTAGAGTCGTGTAGACACACTAACTCCTTGCATAACGGGCTAAATGTAATTTGTCCTCCTCTTGGATTCTGGAGAATATCTTGCAATGCATGTTGCACACTACAATAATAAGTGGAGTGCCACCCTTGAGATTTACTGACAGTTTTCTGAAGTCTTAAATCATGACACAGTGCTAAAAACAAGTGATTTGCTTCATTGTTCAAATCTTTTTTATTAGAAATTCTATTGAGTATGTATCTCACTGGATTTCAATTTATATTGCGGTTATGATTATCTTTTTATGTATTTATTTACCACTCATATATCCTTTAAAATTTTTAATTGACTCATTCAAAATCTCTCTAAATCATTAGAAGAGAGAATTTCAAATGTGCTCACTATAAAGAAATCACAGAATGTCAAAGTGAAGAAATTGCTGACCAATCTGAGTTGATTTTTACCCAACATACACAAGAACCACTCACTGTCTAAATCTTCAACTCTTAATAATACTCCCAAGAAGATTTTTATTTCAATAAAATGCAAATTAAAACTGAAAAGAGAGGGAAAATTTTCCACAGGAAAAAAAGTTTTTTTCTAATTTTTTAAAATCTTGACTTCAGGCCACAGGAGTCAGAAATGAATATGCCTTCTTACCTATTCTTTAAAAGTGTCCTTCCCAGGATAGGTTTAATTTTATGATTTGATATGGAAAACTAGAACAGTTTCTTTTGGGCAGAAATTGCTTTGAAGATTCTGTAGCTGAAAACAGATAGAAATAGGAAAACCTGTTCTTGTCTAAATGGAGTAATTATCAGTGGATTCAGCAAAACAGACAGTTGACCAACATTACTGACATGAGTAATGGAAATGGTGAGAAGTGAAATGGCATACTATTTCTGGTCTTGAAATAAATCAGTTCTTATAAACAGAATGTTTTAAACTGGCAACTTGAGTTGGGAAGATGGCTTAGTAGATAAAGCACCTTCTGCTCAACCTGAGTTAAGATCCCCAGCCCCCATAAAATCCAACACATACATCCCCCCTAAATAAATAAGCTGAGTGTGGTGGTACACACCTTAATCCTAGTACTCAGGAGGTTGAGGTAAGGGGATCACTGTGAGTTTGAGGACAGCCTGGGGCTATAGAGTGAGTTCCAGGTCAGCAGGGACTAGTGTAAGACCCTACCTTGAAAATACACACACACACACACACACACACACACACACACACACACGGTGTGTGTATGTTTAAATGTATTTATTTGCAAGCAGAGAGAAAGAGAGAGAGAGAGAATGGGCATGCCAGGGTCTCTTGTCACTGCAAATGAATTTCAGATGCATGCATCACTTTGTGCATCTGATTAACATGGGTGTTGGGGAAATGAGCCTAAGCCATCATGCTTTTCAAGCAAGCACCATCTCTCTAGCCACCATGAACTTTCTTTCTGTACCATATCCTTCTGCCACACCAGTCCATTTGTTCTCAACTCAACCCTGTTCAAGTACTCACAACAAAGGAAGACTGCAGTAAGCTTCTCAAACAAACTACTAGTCTAGTCCTGACAAAGTTTTCTTCCCCTCATAAACCAAGCCTACACAATCCACATTACTTTCTGAATTTAGGTCACTTAAACTCAATCATAATGGTCCATCAAACTTACAGCACTTTAAGGTATCTCACAGTTTCAAAATCCTTCCACATTCCTCCTGAAAATCAGTTCCAAAAGGCCAAGAGCTACACAGGTTTCTAGCAGCAACAACCCCAATTCATGTACCAATTTTCTGTTGTAGTTACTTTCTCATTGCTAGAACAAAACATCAGACCAAAAGCAGCTGATGGAAGGAAAGGTATTTATTTTGCCTTATAGTTTCAAGGGGAAGCTTCATGATATCAGGGAAAGCATGGCATGAACAGAGGCTGGGCGTCATTTTTGCTACAACAGGTGGAAAACAGTAGCAGGAGAGTAAGCCAAGCTCTGGCAAGGAGGAGCTGGCTATAATACCCCTAAGCCTACCCCCAATAGCACACCTTCTCCAGAAAGGCTCCACCTCCCAAATAGCTCCTCCAGCTGAGGAGCAAGGATTCAGAACACATGAGTTTATGGGGGACATCTGACTCAATCCACTGTAGCTCCTAACTCATGGCTACCTTTTTCTCTTAACTTGGACTTGAAATAAGTCATCTGTGAATGTATCTTTCTCTATTCCAATCCTGCTCATTATTTGTATTTTTCCCTTTCTGGCATATCTCGATTTCTGTTTAGTCCCACTGCCATCAATTAATTCAGTCCCTTCAATCTCTGAATTTTCCATCTCTCTTTTTCCCTACTTTATAATATGTTTTCCATATTGTTTCCAGAAAAATTTCCCTCAACATCATTTTTCTTTGCTTAAAAAAAAGAAACCAAATATTGCATCACAACAACAACTTCAGTGAGTCTCTAACAGAATGAATACTCTGAGCAAGCATGTTTTACAGTACCATGAAGAGCTTTCACTACTAAAACCCTTGTCTCTGGGAATCAAAGTGTGTGCTTTGGCTCAGAGCATCCCCACCTGGCCCTTCCAACCTTCCATTTTATACCAGGTTTTTCACTGAACTCTTTAGATTGATAGCTTCACCAGGTTTCTCACTGTCCTCTTTAGCTTGATACTTTGGAACCTGTTTTATTTTGGATTAAGCTTCTGAAGAGATGTTTTGGGGATCCAACTTCACCTATTGCAGCTCCTGAAATTCTCTTGACAAATTTGCTTTGTGGATCAACACCTTGGCCCTCACTAGTGGGAAAGACCAAGGTAGCCTTAATGAATTCTTCAACATGGCCTCCATATGTTTTTTTTTAACCTTCCATGCTTATATAATTTCCTTTAGCATAGAGTCCACCTACAGTACTTTCAAATTCCTACCCTCCCACCTTAACCCCTGTTGCGGTCAGCTTTCTTGTTGCTGCGCCAAAAGAACCCAAACAAAAGTGGCTTGCAGAGGAATGGGTTTATTTGGCTTACGGACTCGAGGGGAGACTCCATTCTGGCAGGGAAAACGATGGCATGAGCAGAGGGCTGGACATCACCTCTGCCACAGCACTGCAAACAGCAGCAGGAAGGTGTGCCAAACTCTGGCAAGGGGAAGCTGGCTTATAACCCCCAGAAGCCCACCCCCAACAACACGGCTTCATCGAGGTTGTAAAACCCAAACTGCCATCAGCTGAGGATCGATCTATCAGAACACATTCAATTGTTTGTGGGGGACACCTGGATCAAACCATGACAACCCCCTCATCACAATCCCTATAGTACAACATCATCAGAATATGATGAGGCCACTCCTGCTTGGTTTGAGGCTGTTTTCTGCTAATATATGGTAGCCTTCTCAGCCTTCTCTATGCTGCATCATGCTTTGTGTTTCTTTCTTTCTTTCTTTTTTTTTCGAGGTAGGGTCTCACTCTAGCCCAGGCTGACCTGGAATTCACTATGTAGTCTCAGGGTGGCCTTGAACTCATGGCGATCCTCCTACCTCTGCCTCCCAAGTGCTGGGATTAAAGGCGTGCGCCACCATGCCCGGCTCCATGCTTTGTGTTTCTGTGGACTCAGGTTGTGATCACCCAGTACTCCTCCTAGTCATTCACTTGGGATCCCAGTCCCATTCCAGTCTGTCTCTGCCTGACCCATCAGCCTATCAGTTTCCATTTGACCAAACAAATAGTGAAAACAGGGGAGGTGTTGTGTTTGTTTCCGATGGGAGAGTTGGAATTCAGGGTAGTCAGCAGTGTGGAAAAAAATCACATTGTTTCTCACAGATAGTTTGAAGATAGCAGCATGGATGTTATCTTCATTTGTTTCTCTGTATTGTGCTCATGTAGCAATTGCATGACTTCTTCACAACCTGTACATGGGAGATCTATTTGAATTTCATTTTATCAGTGCAGATAAACAGAATGCTATGAATGTGTAAGCTAATGAGCAATGTGACTATGTCATCCACTGGTTATGATATGAAAGTACCTTCATAGGTTGGAAATGATGGAAAGATGATGATTTTTAATAGGAAAGGTTGATTGTGATCAGAAAAGGTTAGTTGGAAGTGTCATTTAGGATTCTTCAATGTGAACAGGTTTTCATGCAGGGTAAAATGATATCACATAAGAAAGGCCTAGAGTGGGGAGAATATTGTGCTATTGGGGGATCTATATGGGTAGCAAGCAAGCAAAGGATTTCTAACTGCATTCTGAAACCAGCAAATTAAATGTTTTGTTTTTTAAGAATTATCTCTATCTAATATTGGTGGAGAAAAACAACTCTAGTGAGAAGACTGGACTGTGCAGGTGTGCTTATCAAATGCTTCTTATTTTGCATGCATATGTGTGTGAGTAGTGTCAGCATCGGTGTGTATCATGTCTGAATGAATGTGTGTGGTGTCAGTTCACGTGTGTGTGTGTGTGTGTGTGTGTGTGTGTGTGTGTGTGTGTGTGTGTGTGTGTAGGCCAGAGTGTGACATTGGGTATCTTCCTTGAGAACTCTCTATCTTATTTACTGAGGCAGGGCCTCTCACTTGAAACCAGAGCTTGCCAATTTGGCAAGTCTAGGCAGCCAGCTTGCCTCAGGGATTCCCTGACTCTACCTCCCAACTGGTGGGGCTATAGCTATAGGCAAGACACTTCCTTCCACTCAACATTTTCTGCGGATACTGGGGACCTGAACTCTGATTCTCACCCTTGCAGGGCAAGCACTTTATCCACTGTTGCGGTCAGCATTCTAGTTGCTGCCCAGAAAGAACCCAAACAAAAGTGGCTTGTAGAGGAATGGGTTTATTTGGCTTACAGACTCGACGGGAGACTCCATTCTGGCAGGGAAAACAATGGCATGAGCAGAGGGCTGGACATCACCTCTGCCACAGCACTGCAAACAGCGGCAGGAAGGCGTGCCAAACACTGGCAAGGGGAAGCTGACTACAACATCCACTATTTATCTTCCTCATTGCCTCATAGGCTTCTTTAAAACTATATTTTATTTATTTATTTGAGAGAAAGAAAACATGAGCATTCCAGGGCCTCCTGCCATTGCAAATGAACTTCAGAAGCATGCAACAGTTTGTGCATCTGGCTTTACATGGGGACTTGGGAATCAAACCTGGGCCATCAAGCTTTGCAAGCAAGTGCCTTTCACCACTCAGCCATCTCTCCAGCCCTTCATATGCTTCTTAATAGAGCAAGTGAGCTTTACTTGGACATAGCATGTTTCCAAGAGGCCATGTGCAGCTAGTATACACCCAGTCTTAGTATTGCACTTCTTTTTTTTTCACATGGTCAACAAAAATCAGAGGATATTTATTACATATTCCTTTGCAATCTGCCTTTTTCACTGAAGGTTATGGAATAGTTCTGCGGAGAGCATTGTAAGAGAGCAGAGAGATACTAAAGGCAATAAAAGTTCTCTTCTTTAACCTTGGAGAATACTTGAAATACAATTCCAAAGGTGTGCCTTAAACCAAGTTAGTTAACTTTCCTTTTAATATTTCACCTAGAAAAATATCCTTACCTATGCACAGGTGCAGTTATGAAAGAGTACACAGTAGTTTCAGGAGGGAATACATGTAATTAGTCAATCTAATTAATCTGAATCCATAAATGCTAAATGAATTGGTTAATGTGGGAATAAAAATATCAGCGATGTTTTTAGACATGCTATATATATATAAAAACCTTTAAGGACTCTACATTATTTTTTTGATATGGAGTCTAACTAAGTGTGCAAGCTGGCCTCAAACTTGAGATCCAACCCTCTATCTCTAAAATGCTAAGGTCAATGTGTGTGCTACCCTGCTGAGCTTACAGATTCAGCATTTAAGCCGGCATTATGGCCGAGGCAGGAGGATTATAAATTCTATATCAACACAGGATACTTGAAGAGTCTTCTTTGTTGCTTGGGATCTGTATCAATGCCATTAACCAATCTTTCAGTAATCCATAGTGAGAGTCAAAGTTCCTCTTATATTATACTAGCAATATCCGTAAATAACTGAATATAAAACATCAGGGTTTATAGACTAAATGAAGCATTAGTAAAGAAAATTTAGCACATACTAATAACACTTCAATATTTAACTTTATTATTCAAGGTGGTTCTTATGTGTATTTGAAGACCCATACAATTGATTTTCTACCCACTGGGGAATAAATGAGTTATTAAAAACTATAGGCCCACAAACAAATCCCCTGAGGTGCATAAGAGCACATTTCTTTTCTGTAATCACTCACAATTAGAGCAGTTTCTTTCAGATACATAAATTAAAGCAGTAAAATGAGGTAGCTATAAATAATAGTGCTGTTCACACTAAAGGAACTGAGCTGTACACTACAAATCCTTGCCCAAAATAACTTTGTTCTGTAGCTGCAAGCACCGATAAGAATAGGTTATGGAATCACCAGATGGGAAGAAATCCTTTTCTAGTGCAGATCTCTTCTTCCAAACTGTATTGGATCAAACCTCCCAGAGGGATAAGCATCTGTTCTTGACCCTGCATATCAATGAATATTCACAGCTGATAATGGAAAGAAGTAAGGATCTCTGTGTGTATTTCTCACAAGACATACCTACACAGTATCTGGGTTAGTTACTTTTCATAGGTGTGGCAAAGCATCTGTGAACCCAACCTTAGGGAGGAAGGATTGATTTTGGCTCACTATTTTAGAAGTTTGACCTCCATAGTACTTGGCTCTGTTCCTCTCAGGCCTGAGCAGTGAGGCAGAAACATGGAAGGTGATATTTGATGGAGCAAAGTGGCTCATCTCATGATGGACAAGAAGAAAAGAGAAAGTGGAAAAGGTGGGGACAAAATTTATTCCTCTAGAGCATGATCGTGAGGTGACCTGCTTCCTTCAACTAGGTCCAAACCCCTAGTTTCCAATTACGGGTCTTTCGATAGACTAATCTATTGATGAAGTTTGCATTCTCATGGTCATTTCCCTCTCAGTTGTATCACCAGACATAGACCAAGCCTGCAACACATGAGCTTTTTGCAGAGACACTAAAACCTTATCATATCCATCCTTGCAAGAAGCAAGTAAATGCTTGCAAAAAGCAAGTAAAGCTGGCAGACCTCTCGTGCTTTGTTGAGTGCTCAGAACTGAGCATCTCTTTTTCTCCATGGTTGGATGCTGGAGGGCAGGTGCAGGACCTGAGAACCTTCTCCTGAAGACATTCTGAGGTGCTAAGTCTAAAATCAGGATGACAGTCTGAAGGTCTGGGGCATACCGTGAAACAAAGTAAGAACCGACATAGGGCAGTTGGTGGAAATCAGAGAGCTTCAGTGGATGGCCCTTTAAGTGATTTGGAGTGAAATGGGCTATATTTGTATTCACAGATATTTAGTTGGGCATTTCTTCTTCAGAACAATTTATAAGCATGAATTTCCTGAGAAACAATTGGCTAATTAGGAACATGATTTACACAACACTGGTTTCTTTGATTATAACAATTATAATCTAAAAAGATCAAAATAAGAAGGAAAAAACCATGGCTCATACATCTGACTGTTCATTAACTACTGCTTTAGAGGATTATCACCTATTCCAATTTTCTGGGGTTTTTCGTAATATCAATAAAATGACAAGAACTGTGTAGGAGACCCTGTCAGTTCTCCCCAGATAACTACAGTCGCACCATGGCTGTACCGTTTGCTTCATGCTTCTTTACTTTAAAATTAATAGTGTTCATTTTTTCAAAATCTTCAAAATGACAGGAAGGGAATCTGGAAAGGCATGCCCTCAAGAATGTTATAGTCCAGTTCGTCAGCCTTTTCTCAAGAAGCATATTTTTTCCTTGAATCCAGCTCATCATATATACTCGGAAAGCACTCTACCACTGAGCTTTGTCTCTGGCCCTCTTTTACTGTTTAGTTTGAAACAGAGACTCAGTAAGTTTCCCAGACTGGTCTTGAACTCATTCTGTAGTCCAGGCTGGATTTAAACTTGTGGTCCATCTACTTTAACTTCCTGTGTAGCTGGGATTACTTTGCACCACCAGGTCCAGCTCAGGAAGCTACTTATTTTTTAACTTTTTTTAAAAAAATATTTTTATTTATTTATTTATTTAAGAGGGAAAGAGAGAGAGAGAAAGAGAAAGAAAGAGAAAGAGAAAGAGGAAACATGCACACACCAGGGCTTCTTGCCACTGCAAATAAATTTCAGATGAATGTGCCACTTTGTGTGTCTGGCTTTACATGGGTACAGGGGAATTGAACCTGCACCAGCAGGCTTTGCAAACAAATGCCTTTAACCGCTGAGACATTGCACCAGCCCAGAAGCTACATTTTAAAAATTATGTTTTAGAATGATCAAGTCTTAAGGATAAAACAAACTCAGAAACCCATCTAGTTCCAGTTATCTTCTTTGTTGCAGTTATTATTTTACTTTTAAAGAAAATTATTGACAAATTCTATCTATGTAGACAATAGAACATGATCATAATCTTCTCCCACTACCTAACCTTTCACTCCTGTTATGCAGACCTTGTGTGGGTATTGTCAGGCACTGTGAAGCCATGAATATCAAGGTCGCTTTGTGTCTTGAAGACAGTATTGAAAGCACTGAGGAGTGCTTTCCTTAGGTTTTTCCATTCTTCCCAAAGCCACCTCTTCTACAATAGACCCTGAACCTTGAAGGGTGTGATAGAGATGTCTCATTTAGTGCTGAACATTTCACTGTCACTTCTTCTCAGCACTATGTTGAGTTTTGAATCACCCCAGTGGTCACCACCATCTGAAAAGAGACGCTTCTTTAACCAAAATTGAGAATAACATTAATATATGCTCATAAACATAAGTATTTAGAGGGCAGTTTAGTGGACATAATATATCCATTTAGGCAGACAATAGTAGTAGTTATGATCTCTGAAGGGCTTATGATCTCTGAAGCCATAAGCTTTTCAGTAGGCTTTCCTTCCTGTGGAGTGGGCCTCGAGTCCAATCACAGAGCAGTAGTTTTCTTCACAAACAGATGTGCCACTATTGCACCAGTTGGCACATGTGGTCTGGCTGGCCAGCTAGAAAGCTTGCAGGGTCCACTGCTGGTTAATACTATCGATGACTTTTCTCCCCCAACAGGCTGCATAGCTCTTTCCAGCATCCTGACAGCTAGTCACCAGGGAGGAGGCTTCCAGCTCAGCTCCGGCTTGGTTTCTCAGTGACCAGCATCCCAAGCATGCGGCATCTTTAGTAATAGGGTTTTACCATCTAGTTCTTGTGGGCAACCAAGAACCTTGGCAGTAGCCTATAATGCTTTGGGGGCACCCGGGGGCTCTCTGGCCAACAACTTGCAGAAAGTTTTTCCCACCTCAGACAATGAAATTTTTCTAATAGTAATCTATGACTTCTGGATACACCATCATCCATCTCCACAGGGTACTTCTGTCTAAACTCTCTCTCTCCCTCTCTCTTTCTCTTTTTAACAAACATTATTAGCTAGGAAAGAAGTAGGCTTCTATATGGCTTATTCATAACATCTTTAATTTTGATTAACCATCCCCCAACTCCCTCCTCTCTTACATCCCCTCCCCGATCTTACTGAGACTGTCTCACCCTGAGTGTTCTGCCTCTCTACTTCCATATCAACTATGTCCTCTCCTTACATCTTCCCTTCTGCTCCCTCCCTCATTGCCCCTTTCTAGCTTTCTGGGTTTGGCTACTGACTTACACCAACTCACATAGAAATCTAAACATCTGAAGACAGGCTCCACATATGAGAGAGAAAGAACATGTGACCTTTGACTTTCTGAGCCTGGGTTACCTCATTTAGTATAAAGTTTTCCAGTTTGTCCACTTTCCCTGAAAATTTCATAATTTCCTTTTTCTTTACAGCTGAATAAACTTCCATTATGTAAATGTACCACATCTTTATTATACATCTATCTTCTAATGTTCCTTTATAGTTGTGGTAATAACCAGAGAGGGTGTATGTGA
>PVHP010006764.1:23446-59398 GCA_004024765.1 Zapus hudsonius | reverse complement strand
ACCACAGTCATATCGTGGAGGATCCATAGGAAACCCTGCAGAGAATGACGGGATGAACAAGGGACCCACAGCCACAGCCATTCAATCAACACAGGATAAGCCAGTGAGACAGAAACCAACAATTTTCGACACAAAGACCCCTAAGCTCACAACATTAAAGCAGCCTTAATCCTCACCCACCACCACTCAGGGAACTGAGTGGAAGAGGGGGCCGAAAGATTGTAAGAGCCGTCATGGGGGAGACGTCCAGAGGCATGGCACCCCTCAGTAACACACTTGGGCCAGGAGGACCGGGCTGAGTACTAGACTATCCATGGTCCCCTGCCACAAGGACAGATCCAGACGACCTACGGAGGAGGATATCCAGCTGATTGGGGATGGGGAGGAGGGGCATTGGGGAATTGGGGATAACAACTCATTGTTTGCCCACTAACTAATGTAATTCATTATGGACAATATATATATATATATATATATGTGTGTGTGTGTGTGTGTGTGTGTGTATGTGTGTGTGTGTGTGTATATATATATATACACACATATATATATGTATATATATATATATACACTCTCCCACACATATATATATATATATATATATATATAAAGAATAGTTAAAATGAAAACATTGACAAGTGGCAGTGAGGGTGTAGAGTGTGTGCAAGCATCTTGCATCACTGCCGAGAATAGAAAGTGATGTTGCTACATTGGAAATCACTGTTAATTCTCTACAGGAGTTTGGCCAAGACTTCTCAATTTATTCTCCCCCCTTTTTGTTTTACTTTTTGTTTTTCTGTGGTTTTGGAGAGCCTCCCTTTTTGCATGCCAGGCAATCACTCAGCCACTAAGCCACACCCCAGCCTGACTTCCCAGTTTGAACCAACCTTTCCACTACACTTCTTACCTAGGACATGTTAATGCAGAAATATATCTATGAATGTTCATGGAAACATTATTCATGATAATTAAGAAATGGGGACTGGTGAGATGGCTCCGCAGTTAAGGCCTTTACAAGCAAAGCCTAAGGACCTGGGCTCAATTCCCCAGTGCCCACCTAAAGCCAGATACACAAAGTGACACATGCATTTGGTGTTCTTTGGCAGTGGCTAGAGGCCCTTGTGTGCCCATTCTCTCTCTCTCCTTCCTGTGCAAGCACAAGGGCCTGTACTTGTAAGAGGCGAGTGTGGTGGCACACACCTGTTACTGTAGCACAGCCCAGGAAAGACATCAGTCACCCAGCACTGGCTGGGAAGGTCGTCCAGCTGAGCTGGGGACGGTGGAGCTTGATAGAAGAAGGCCCCTGAAGTCAACCCATGTCCTCCACACACAGATACAGTCAAGTGCAGACACACCTGCACATTCAAACACGATGGAAAACAGAGAACTGAAGCTCATCACCACAGAAATACAGAGTCTACAGAGAACTTAGCAGTGAAAACAAACTGCTAACACTCCCATCAAGACTCAAGAACTATCTCAAAAGAGGGGGTGCGAAGACTGTGAGAGCCACAGGGAGGACACCCCCTCCCAAGACTGACAGAGTGCAGGTGAGCCTGTGAGGTGTGACAGCTCCACCCAAGAGGAAGGCTCTGGTCTCCCTTCCTAGGAGAAAAAGCTGTTTAAAATCTTGAAGATCATGAAGTGAAGAAACACTTCTTTATCTAATTGTCCCTTGGGAAATTTATATTCTTATACTGAACAGTGATATCACAATCATTTTCTCCTTTGAATTTCTCACATTTCAAGGTTAAAAAAATCTTTATTTTTAGCCAGTGGATTTTCGCCATGGAGGACGCAGCGGGCTAACAATGAAAATATGAAAATGTTGGTGGGTGGGTTTGGAATTGATTCTTCAACCATGTGATGTTCAGTGTGGCCTTCAGACTTCATACTGGGGATTCCTGGGGTGGGGCCCAGGACTATAGGCACATGGGCTCAGTCTCATGATCAATGGAGTGAGGCTGGCCAGGTCTGGGCTGCAGAGGAAGAGGATGAACCAGAGGTTTCTGTTTTGTTTCAAAGTTGAGCTGAAGAGGCAATATGTCTTGTAGATAAGTGGGCCTAGAGAGTCAAACAGCAGGTCTGGAGCTGTCCCCAGGAGGTGAAACCTGCAACAGCTTGAGTAGAAGAGATATGCGTGTAGACCTGAGGGACAAATCTCCTGAAATAACCAACTTCTCGCTTGTGACTGGAGCACCGTCTGTGTGTATAGACATGTGTAAGTACGTGTGTATGCACATATGCGTGTGCCTCCCATCTGCGCAATCCAGTAAAACTCAAATGTTCTTTAGTTTCCTATTCTGAAATACACACATAATTTTGCTATAATGAACATGAAATACTACTCATTAAAGGTCCCTTAAAATTTTAACTAATGCTTTACTTTTTGCTGGCGTATTTTAATGGGATTTTTGTTTAGAAGATAGTAAGAGAGAGAGCTCCCAGATACCGTTCCAGCAGTCTCTACTACTATTGATATATGTGCCATGTCGTTACAGTCTGCGAGCAAGACCTAATACACGGTTGGGAGATGAAGTCTGTATATAGTTTCATCAAATTTCCTTCGTTTTTACCCAATCTTATCTCCGATTTTCCAGGAGCTCATCAGGACCGGTTACTTCTGCTTCATGTTTCCTCAAGATCCTCTCCACTATCTCAATTTTCACATTGTTCTTGTTGGCCAAGGGTTTTGATCCATCCATCTATCCATCCATCATCTATCCTGCCTTCTTTCCTCATTTCTTCCCTCCTTTCCTTCCTCGCCTTCTCCTTTCCTCCCTTTCCTCCTTCCTTCTCTTCCCCCTCCCTGTTTTGCTTTCTTTGATTTCTGGTCCCTTTCAATAGCCTAGACTTGCATGCTCCTACCTCAGCTCCAAAGCACTGATATTTTAGGCTTGTTGCCATCACACTGAGCTCCAACGTTTTGAGCTTTGATGTGACAAGAAAGAGTATAATAAATAGTACTTCCTGAAAATTTCATATCTAGCATCTCTTAGGCAACTCAGGGTGCCTTATAGAACTCTTATTGCTATATTTTCCTAGGTGCTGAAACTGAGGCTTTCATCTCCCATGACATATTTAATAATAGAAGCAGAAGGTGAGTTGGAGTAGGATGCATATTTAAAAAGAATGGAGAGATGGCTCAGCAGTTAAAGCACTTGCTTCCAAAGCCCGATGTCTTGGGTTCCATTCCCCAGTACAAAGTGGCATCTAGACGAAGGTTTGCTTGCAGTGGCAGAAGGCCCTGGCGTGCCCATTTTCTCTCTCTCCCTCTCCTTGTAAATAAACAAAAATATTTTTTAATTCATCCATAAACTTCTGTGCCCTTCCCTGCAGCTCCACCTGTCTTTACTGTTACCTCCGCCACCGGGAGGACAATTTGTTTTTTGTTTTTTTTTCTGAAAAGGATTTGCACCTACAGTATACAATCGCTGATCCCTTTAGAGGCTGCTTCTCCTTAGCTGTCCCTGGGGAAGCCGCTACATTCTGTACCCCCTCAGTTCAGCTTCGTATCCCACAGCCACACTGAAGATGAATGTCTGACCATTTTTTCATCAGCCAGTAGATAATTCAAAACCCTGGCCCACAGGAACCTCTCTGAAAAGACCTTATGAAATCATTTCTCTTTGCAAATCCATAAAGATCACCAGGGACTCCTTATCAATAGGGAGGTTTAAAGGGAGAGCAGAAGTCCTTGGATCATGATGTGCGTGTCTTAAGGAAATTCCTCTCCTGCTGAGATGTTCCCTGCAGAGTTTCCATATTTCAGCCTGGGAAAGGTTGGATGTTTTCCTGCCACTGCCAAGAGTTAATTGAAAACATTTCAGGATAAATTCATCTCAGGGACAAGGTTTCCATCCCATCTTATTCTTAAGGATAATAGAGGAGTAATCCAATCGTGAATAGGCATGTGGTGTCCTCTTACAGTGGCCATGGGCTTAGACACCGGTCTTCCTCGTTCTTTGTAAAGTGCCACATAAAACCTTGAAATATGAGACTGGGAACTTAGATGAAAAACAAGCATTTGCTGCCAAGTTGTGTACTTTGTCTTTTCCTATTTGCGGTAAACATGCAGCAGTACATGACGGCTATTTTCCCCTAATGTTCTAGTCTCACATCTAGCCTTATGTGTAAAATAAAGTTTATGTCACCCTTTATATGGGATCTGCCTCCTAAACTTCATTGCATATACAGTAGTTGCCATGAAGACAAATTCTAATTTTTATTTCCTTTGCTTTTTAATGTGGTTTGGAATGACAGTGTCTTTTCTTAGCACCTTTCCATCTTGTTTAAAAACCTCTGATCAAATCTGCCTTGAAACTTAATCTCACTAAAGCCATGGAAGAAAGGGTAGGATGATGGAGCAAATCAGAAACACAACCATGCCCTGGGTGTTCACACCACCCACCCTTCAAATCGCTCCTTGCAGCGAGGACGCATGGATATGAACACAGATGGCATGGGGAAGCCACATAGCCGACCACAATTACTTTTTCAGAGTAATATAATAGCTGTGAGTCTCCAATCTCACATTTATATGATTCAATCAGTATCTTTTTTATTCTTCTTTAAAATGCTTTATAGTTTTATACATATATAATTTTTAGATTCAAAATTTACAACATACTATTGTCTACATGGGGAGACTGAGGCAAGGAGTAGCAGGAGCTCTGAGAATTCTCATCTGTCTGTGGCTTCCCTCCTTCCATGTAAGATCAGTGAGGCCAGGGGCTCATCTCCGCACTATTCTTTCTCTTCTGAGCCTTAACACCTATTGCCTCAATGAATGATTTTCCTGCCTCTTCTTATCTCTTGCCTTTTCCTGGGGATAGAAACTCAGAAGTAATTTTCTCCTTCATTAAGCAGTAATAGTGTGGTTTTTGTGGCGTTTTCTAATAAGATCATTTAAGTTGAAGATATATAATGAATACTTTGGGGATAATATCCCAGATATTAGTGAAACGATTGCCACTTTTACAGTGAGATTTGAAGACTGCCCATAGAACCATGCTGCTATGAGTTGAATGTTTCTCCCTATCCCAGCACTGATAGTGCTGGGATGTAGCTCAGTTTGCAGAGTGCTCACCTAGGATTATGAAACCCTGGGATCAACCCCCAGCACTGCCTGAGCCAGGCACCATGGTGTATCCTTGCAATTCCAGCCTTCAGGAGGTAGAGGCAGGAGCATCAGATGTTTAAGGACATCCTTGACTAGAGGATGTGATACGTGATACGTGATACTCTGGCTTGAAAAAAAGAAAAAATGTTATGAGATCTACAGCGCTCTGTCCTCACAGGTGGATTAATGTTATTGTCTGGTGTTGATGTATAACTCTCAACTCACAGAAAATAAAAGATAGTTTATTCTTTAGCCAAATTTGAGTGAGCGTATATTATGTGATGGGATACTAACTTTAGGGGGATAACCTTTCTTTATAAAGTGCAGCCTAATGAATACACTCAAGGTATCAGAATTCTCTACCAAGGAAACCTTGTTATTGATCTCAACTCAACTTCTTTCCAAATCTGATGTATACGTTTGCTGACTGCTGTAACAAAGTACTCCAACTTAATGGCTTACCCAGCAGTGCTGTCTCAGAGGTTAGAACTCCAGGAAGGAGAGCTGGCAGGCTGGCTCCTTGGCAAGGCTGCCCCACGGCTTGTCTACACATAGCTGACTTTCCAGCATCTGAAAGGTTGTTGCTCATCTTGGGTACTCTTTGGAATCACTCAGCCTCTCCCTTCATCTTCCCACATTTTCTCTCTGTGTGTAGGAGTTCAGGTGAAAATTCCTTCTTCAAAGAAAGGGCTCTAGTCATTTTGGTCCACCCTACTTGACTTTATTCTACTTAACTAATTATACCTGCAAATGACTTCTTTCTAAGTAAGCTAATACTATTAGGCCTTGGAATTTAGGAGTAAATTGATAAATTTGGGAAGAGGATGGCACCATTCCACCATAACACCAACGCCATGGGCAACAGACACTAAGAGCCCAACTCTGTCATCCATCCCAGGCAGGCTGAGTGAGAGGACAGAAATGTCCCTGAGATTGCAGCCTGTTGTAATCTGAAAATGAAATGTTTTCTGTAGGCTTATATGTTTGAGCACTTGGTTCCCAGCTAGCGGTGCTATTTAGGCCGAGTGGAACCTTTAGGAGGTGGAGCCTTGCTGGAGGAAGTACATCACCATGAGCAAGCTTTGAGCTTTGACAGCCCAGCCCCTTTCCATTCTCTCTTTCTTCTTTACTATGACTGCAACATCACCAGCCAGCTGCCTGCTCCTGTTGCCACGTCTTCCATTCCATGATGGACTAGTCATGTCAAAACTATAAGCCAGAATAAGCCCTTCTCTTCCTTGAGCTGCTTCTTATGAAGCAGCTGGTCACAGCAATGGATTAAGTAACTAATATTTAGCCACACTGATAATAGAACAGATTGGCCATCAAAGTCACAGCCTGAGCTGCAGGAGGAGAGGTACACAGAGGGGAGGAACTCAGGAGGCCAGAGGAGCAAGAGCTGAGGCAAAGAACTAGAGAGGAAGATAGGGAAAGTGCCACTATGAATGTATTCAACTGCCAAATACCTATGGGGGCTTTGTGATGGTTAAATTTTGTTGTCAACTTGACCTATTTGTAATCCACAGTAATCTTGAGTGTTGTGTAGCAGATTTCCTTCATACTAAAGAGATAAATGAGGCTCAGGTGATTCATGTTAACTAGAAACTAGCATCCCTTCCTGGGAGGGCAGTTCAGGAAGGAAATTCCGGTGACTAAGGAAGTCAACAAGTCTGGGAAAGGCTTGCAAAACCCAACCATAATGCTATGTAAAGGGAAAGGAAATCTCTAATCTCTTCCTTCCCCCGTCTGTTTTGTTGTTGTGTGCCTGTGGTATTGGTGATGACTTTTCTCTCTCTCTAGCTCTGCTTGAACCTGTGAAAGGGGGACAGCCTCTTTTGCCATTATGGAACTCCCCCTGAATCTGAAGCTTCAATAAATCCCTCCCTCCCATAACGATGCTGCTTTGGAGAGTCGCTCCAGCAGTGTGTGGCTGACTGCAGCAGCCTTCATCCATGTTTCCTGGAACACAGAAGCTCTAGGAATCGCTATTGTGACAAGTCCATTTTGTAATTCCTGCATTGGAAGCTCGTAGGTAGCCTTGTGATGAGGCCTGGTGACTGATGAGACCAAGACAGGACTAGAGGGTGGGGATTTTCAGCATTGCTCTCAAGGTGCATGGAAGAGAGAAGAACTAAAAATTGAGTTGACCATCTATGGACAGTAATTTAATCAGTCATGCGACGTAATGAGGCTCCATAGAAACCCCAAAGGACAGGGTTCAGAGAACTTCCAGAAAACGCCTATGGAGTGCCGTGCCTGGAGACGGCATAGAGCTCCTCATCTCCACTGCTCTACTTGCCATATTCATCTCTCCATCGGTATCGCATGTAACATCCTTTATAACAGACGACTATTGGCATCCGTTGTCTTCAGTTTTGTAAATTATACTAACAAGCCCAACATCTACTCAAAAGCTTGGATAAAACGACCTTGGGTTAGTGACTGATATCTGAAGTGGTGGGGAAATCAGTCTTATGGGATGGTGTCAGAATTGAGTTCAATTTCAGGGCATCCAACTGGTGTCCATTGCTGATAGTCTACTTGTTTGGTGTGGGAAAGACCTCCACACATCTGAGGTTGCAGAAGTACTTTTTTTATGAGTCCAGGAAAAATTGTTTGTTATGTTATTCTCTGGCATCTCAAAATGTCTATGTCCAGCAGCTTAGGGGACCGTATAGTTACAGGGAAAGCTGGGAAACATATCTTGCTGTTATTTGACTTAGCAAGCATCATTTTCCCTTGGCACATACTAATTTTATTTGTGCAGGTGGAAGGTGGATTATGGAAAAGTGGGCAGGAGTGCCCCTCACCCCTGTATCCACCTTGGCTTGGCTATTCACTGGTCAGTCACATGAAGGTGCAGTTCTGGCCACGACAGTGCCGTTTTTCCCACAGAACGCAGCCGTGCTCTTAGCATAGGAGGCCATGAGCACCGAGGAAATAAGCAGCCTGAAAAGGCTGAGGCTTACTTCCTGGGAGGAGCATTCTCACCGATCGCATCACAAATGAAAGTCAGATGCCTGGAATGCATTAAGTTGGCAGGATCTCTTCCAAACGATTTGTCTTGGCTCTGGGACGTCTCAAGTAACTTAGAATAAAAACTGAATGCTGAAAACGAGGCTCAGGCGAGGGAGGATAAGCGTGGAGCAACTCATCAAGAATTCTTAAGTCACTAATGAAAATTTCAAATCATCAGGTTGCCTCTGCCCCCCTTCTCAGTGGAAAATATTTAGATAAGAGGGCAAAGACGGTCTGGGAGATGGCTTAGTCAGTAACACACTTGTCACAGTAGAATGAGGGCCCACATAGATGTGGGGCAGCCAAGAAGCAGAAACCGGCAGACCGGGGGGGCATACTGCTAAGCTCGCCTAGCAAAACTGGTGCATTCTGGGCTCAATAAGAAACCCTGTCCCAGTAAAAGGGTTAGAAATAAATTAAAGCATCATACATTGATCTTTGGCCTTCATATTCATGCATACACATGTTGTTGCAGTCAGCTTTCTAGTTGCTGCTCAGAAAGAACCCAAACAAAAGCGGCTTGTAGAGGAATGGGTTTATTTGGCTTATGGACTCGAGGGGAGACTCCATTCTGGCAGGGAAAACGATGGCATGAGCAGAGGGCTGGACATCACCTCTGCCACAGCACTGCAAACAGCGGCAGGAAGGTGTGCCAAACTCTGGCAAGGGGAAGCTGGCTTATAACCCCCATAAGCCTGCCCCCGACAACACAGCTTCATCAAGG
The DNA here is from genome assembly GCA_004024765.1 of Zapus hudsonius. Lineage (NCBI taxonomy): Eukaryota > Metazoa > Chordata > Mammalia > Rodentia > Dipodidae > Zapus > Zapus hudsonius. The sequence goes on along the minus strand of PVHP010006764.1, from coordinate 50,537 downwards.
TTGTAAAACCCAAACTGCCATCAGCTGAGGATCGATCTATCAGAACACATCCAATTGTGGGGGACACCTGTATCAAACCATGACACATGTGTACATGAACTTGCACACACCACATCCATACACATGCCCACCATACACACACAAAAGAAATAAGAAAGGATGAAGAAGAGTTCTGAGGACCTGAAACCCAGGGGATGACTTCCCCCTGGGTCCAGGGTAGCATTCTTTGTGGCTCAAATTACTAGAAAAGCTTCTCTGTATCAGCTTTATATTACTATAACAAAACACTGAGGCAGTTAAGTTATAAAGAATAAAGGTTTTTTTTTTTCAGATCCTAGTTCTACAAATACTAGCCTATCACTTTGGTCCTCTGTCAAAACTACAACATATTATGACAGGAAAGCACAACAGAGCAAACCACTCACATCAGAGACCAAGAAGCAAACAGGAAAAAAAGGTCAGGGTCCCAATCCCCTTTGAGAAAATATCCCCCAGTATCCTAAATGCTTCCCATAAAGCCCACCTCCTAATATTTCCACCACAGCCCCAAAGCTCCACTCAGCTAAAGAGCATATAAACCTGTGAGGGGCATTCAAACTACAGCAACTGTTGAAGTCACCTTCACATTGCTGAGACGCCAAAACCAGCTCAAGCGAGGGAAAGGTTTATTTTGCCTTAAGAGTCTCAAGGGGAAGCTCATGGTGACAGGGAGAGCATGGAAGAGCAGAGGCTGGACATCACTTCTGCCATAGGAGGTGGAAAACAGCAGCAAGGGAATAAGCTGAGCTCTGCTAAGAAGGAGCTGGCTATAACACCCTAAAGCCTGCGCCCAGAAACAAATCTCCTTCAGCAAGGGTCAACCTCCCTAAGTGCCACCAGTTGGGGACCGAACATTCAAAGCGCATGAGATTATAGGGAACATTTTATTCAAACCACCTTATCAACCTAACATTGAAAGGCATGTATAGTATGAACTCCAAGTGCAAACTCATGCAACCCTTAGAGACAGAGTGGAGGCCATCATCAATCACTATTCTCCAGCTACCCATCTTCCTGAAAACTTGTTCATTAAGAAAGAGGTAAAAGTGTGTGAAGTTCCATCCTCAGGTCTATGGAGTCTGTGTTCCTTAAAAGGATTCGCTATATTCTCCTCTCAGAATATAATTTTCTTATTTTTTGAATGTGAATTGTGTATGTGATGTGTTATGTGTCTAGGTGTCTGTCTGTGTGAGATCACAGCACACCTACGGAAGTCAGAGGGAAATCCTCTGTCAGTCCTTTTGTTGATTTCTTTGTTTGCTTCATGAGAAAGGGTCTCCCTCTAGTCCAGGCTGACCTGGAATTCACCATGTAGTCTCAGGCTGACCTCAGATTCACAGTGATCCTCCTACCTTCACCTCCTGAGTGCTGGGATTACAGGTGTGAGCCCCCATGCCTGAATACCTTCCAGCTTTTTAAAGGAAAGGTAGCACTGTTTACCGCTTCCTACTGGGATAGAGATGTCTAGTGCTGAACACTCCACTTTCATTTCTTCTTGGCACTCTGGTGTTTTTTGAGTTATCACTGTTGTCAACGCCATCAAAAAAAGAGAAGCTTTGGATATGCTTACTTTTTCAAAAGTGCTTGTAAGGAAGTTTGGTTGGCATAATAAATGCATTTAGATATATGCATTTAGCCTGACAACAGCAGGCATTACTCCCCTAGGACTCATGATCTCCTCCGCCATAGGCTTTTGACTAGGTCATCAGTAAAAGGCATGGATTCCTTCCCCTGGGAGAGAACAGTTGGTTTCCCCCACAATAGACGTGCCACTATCACCCCAGGTGGCACATTTGGCCCAGTTGGCCAGTCTTAAGGCTTGTAAGGTCCACTGGTGTTCACCACCATTGATGACTTCTCTCTCCTATAGGGCTGCATGCAGCCATAGCTTTTTCCAGCTTCTTTCAGCTTGTTAACAGGAAGATTTCCAGCTCAGCTTGATTTCTCAGTGACCTGCAAACCAAGCATATGTGTTCTTCAGAAATAGGGTCTTAACATTGGTTGTAGTCAGCCATTGGAATGAATCTCTAAACCAAGTACAATTATGGGAGGAAAGGATTTATTGAAGCTACAGATTCATAATGGTGAAAGAGGCTAGCCCCCTTTCACAGGTCCAAGGAGGGAGAGGAAAGGAGAGAGAGAGAGAGAGAGAGAGAGAGAGAGAGAGAGAGAGAGAGAGAGAGAAAACCCATCACCAACACCACATACCAGCAAACAACAAACAGGCAGGGGGCAAAGAGAAAAATTTTCTCTCCCTTTTTCTAGCCTTAGGGTGGGGTCTTGCAACACTTCCCTAGAATTTTGGCTTCCTGAATCTATGGAATTTCCTTCCTGCACTGTCCTCCCAGGAAGGGATGTTCATTTCTAGCTTCCTTGAGCTTCTTTACATCCTGCCACCTACTGAGAGGGCTGCTTTCCTGTGAAAATTCTCAGAGACCCACCCAAGATTACTAAAATATCAAGTTGGCAACAAAACTTAACCATCACACCATTTCATTCTGGTGGGCAACCAAGAGACTTGGCAGTGGCTTGTACTGTTTTGGAGCCTCAGGAACCTCCCTGGTCAGCAACTCACTGGAAGGTATTCCATCCCTCGAGGGGAGCTGTTATTGTGCCTTAAACTGCGTCAACATTTGTTTTGAAGGTCTCTGTTCTTCCTCCTACTAACCAATGCTAGTTCCTATTTCTCTGCCAAAACTTTCTCCCACCTGCAGGTTTCCTCCTAGAGATCACATGACCCTTGCTGTGGCCAAGTTACCTAGCAACCTGGTTATGCTAATTCCTAAGTATCCCCCCCCCAAAAAAAAAAGATATTTAAGTGCTGCTTGCCTTGGAAATAAATGGGTTTGATCGGAATATCGTCTTGCCCCATCTCTCGCATCTCTTGTCCCCCCCCCCAATTCTCACCCCCTCTCTAGAGCCTTCGCTGATGGACTTGTGGGCTGGGACAATCCCTGGCACTGAAGTTTTTCTAGTAACAATCCATGTTCACTGGCTGTGCCATTATGTGAGGGAGAACATGCAGCATTTGTCTTTGTGGGACAGAGTTACCTCTCTTAGCATGATCCTTTCTGAAATGAAATTTCATAATGTCATTTTTTCATGACAGCTAAATAGTACTTCATTGTATAAATGAACCACATCTTCATGATCCATTCATCAATTGAGGGACATCTAGGCTGCTTCCATTTCCTAGCTATTGTAAATAGAGCCACAATAAACATGGAAGAGCAAGTATCTCTAGGGTAGTGACTAGAGTCATGAGGATATATGCCAAGGACTGGAATAGCTGGGTCATAAGGTAAATCTCTTCTCAGCTGTCTCAGGAACCTCCACACTGCTCTCCACAATGGCTGTGCCAGTTTACTTTCCCACCAACAGTGTAGAAGGGTTCCTATTTCTCCACATCCTCACTGGTATTTATTGTCATGTTTTCTTGATGGCAGCCATTCTGACAGGAGCGAGATGGAATCTCAGAGTAGTTTTAATTTGCATTTCCCTGATTGCTAAGGAGGTGGAACATGTTTTAAGACATTTATAGGCCCTTTGTATTTCTTCTGAGAAATCGCTATTCATTTCCATGGCCCATTTTTGGATTGGGTTGCTTGATTAATATTATTTACATTTTTACGTTTTTTGTAAATCCTAGATATTAATCCTCTGCCAGATGTATCATTGGAAAAGATTTTCTTCCATTGGTTAGGGTGCCTCTTTGTTCTGTTCACAGTATTTGTTGAGCTACAAAAACTTTTTTAATTTCGTGAGTTACCAATTGTTGATTGGTGGTTTTGCTTCCTGAGCAACTGGAGTTGTATTGAGAAAGCCCTCTCCTAGGCCAATATGTTCAAGTGTTTCCCCTACTTTTTCCTCTAGCAGTTTCAGAATTTCAGGTCTGATATTCATGTCTTTGATCCTTTTGGACTTATTTCTTGTGCACGAAAAGAGAAAAGGATCTATTTTCATCCTTCTACATGTAGATATTCAGTTTTCCCAGCACCATTTATGAAAGAAGCTGTCTTTTCTCCAGTGAATATTTTTGTCTTTTTTGTCAAAAATCAGATGACTATAAATGTCTGGGTTTGCACCTGGGTCTTGTTCCATTGATCTATGTGTCTGTTTTTGTGCCAGTAGCATGCTGTTTTTGTTACTATGACTCTGTAATATATCTTAAAATCAGGGATGGTGATGCCATCAGGCTTATTTTTGTTGCCTAGAATTGTTTTGGCTAGTTGAGGTATTTTATGAATCCAAATAAACTTTAAGATTTTTTTCTTTATTTTGGTGAAGAATTCCGTTGGAATTTGTTATTTTGTTGAGAATTTTTGCATCTATGTTCATGAGTGAGATTGGTCTGGAATTTTCTTTTATTTGTTCTGTCTTTGTCTGATTTTGATATTAGGGTTAAGCTGGCTTTGAAAAAGGAGTTTGGCAGTATTCATTCTGTATTTCGGGGAAAAGTTTGAGAAGCATTGATGTTAGTTCTTCAGTGTCTGGTAGAATTCAGCAGTAAATCCATCTAGGCCTGGACTTTTTTTTTAGTAGGGAAAATATTACTGCTTGGGTCTTCACAATTGTTATAGGTCTGTTTAATAATAGTTTATCTCATCTTGATTTAATTTTGGTAGATCATATACATTAAGGAAATCATACATTTCTTTCAGATTTTTCAAACTCACTGGAATGTATGTTCTTAAATTATGTCCTTATAATTTTCTGAATTTCATTGGTATCTGTTATAATGATGCCATTACCATCTCTATTTTTAAGATGTTGATAACTTTCTTTTTTAAATATTTTATTTATTCATTTTCAAGCAGAGAGAGAGAGAGAAAGAGAGAGAGAGAGAGAGAGAGAGAGAGAGAGAGAGAGAGAGAGAGAGAGAGAGAACACCAGGACCACCACCTTGTGGGTCTGGCTTATGTGGGTACTGGGGTACTGGGGAATTGAACCAGGGGCCTTAGGCACTGGAGCCAATTGCTTTATCTGCTGAGCCATCTCTCCAGCCCACCATCTCTAATTTTATTTATTTGTGTCTCTTTTTTTTTCTTTTGGTCAGATTTACCAAGGGTTTCTCAATCTTATTTATCCTTTCAAAGAACTAACTCTTTGTTTTATTGATTCTTTGTGGGTTTTTTTCTTTTTTTGGTTTTTATTTCATCAATTTCCACCCTAATCTTTATTATTTCTTCCCATCTGATGATTTCTGGTTTGCCTTGTTCTTCTTTTTCCAAGGTCTTAAGATGAAGCATTAAGTTGTTTACTTGTGACCTTTCTAGATTCATAATATAGGCACTTAAAGCTATAAATTTCCTGCTTTCATTGTGACCCAAAGGTTTTGATGTGTTGTGTTTTCATTTGAGTCTATGTATTTCTGATTTCCTTCTTGGTTCCTTCAATGGCCCATTCATCATTCAGTAGTGTACTGTTTAATTTCCATGAGTTTGAGCATGTTCTGTAAGTTTTTCTTGCTGTTGATTTGTAGTTTTATCCCATTGTGATCACATAGACTACAGGGAATTATTTCAATTTTTCTGAATTTATTAAGATTTGTTTTATGTTCTAACATATGGTCTATTTTAGAGAATGTTCCATGTGCTGATGAAAAGAATGTGTATTCTATAGTATTTGGATAAAATGTTCTGTAGATGTCTGTTAGGTCCATTTGTTCTATTGTACCATTTAGTCCAGATACTTCTTTCTCTCCTCTCTCTCTCTCTCTCTCTCTCTCTCTCTCTCATTTACTTTTATTGCAGCAATTACCTGTCAATTAGTGAGAGTGGGGTGCTGAAGTTTCACACTACAATTTTGCTTGGTGTTTTCTGTGACCCTAATTCTAGAAGTGTTTGTTTAATGAAATTGGGAGCACCTGTGTTTGGTGCATATATATTTAGAATTGTGATTGCCTCCTGTTGAATTGTTCCTTTAGTCAAAATGTAATGACCCTCCTTATCCTTCTCAACTACTCTTGGTTTGAATTCTATCCTGTCTGATATTAGGATAGCAACACCTGCCTATTTCCTAGGCCCATTTGCTTGAAATACTGCTTTCCATCCTTTCACCCTAAGGAGGTGTCTGTCTTTTATGGAAAGGTGCATTTCTTGGAGACATCAAACAGAAGGATTCTGCCTTTTAATCCAGTCTATAAGTCTGTGTCTTTTTGTCAGAGCATTGAAGCCATTGATGTTTAGAATTATTATTGACAGGTGTGTATTCTTGCCATTTTTTGTTTTGTAGTTTTTCCTATTTTTCCTTCATTCTCTTGTATTACCAATTATTTGAAATATGGTTTATTTTTTCCCGTTTTCTCGTGTATGCATTTTTCTTTCTCTTCAGTCTGAAGGATACCTTTAAGTATTTTCTGTGGAGCTGGCTTTGTAGACATACATCCCTTTAGCCTGTCATTGTTTTGGACAGTCCTTATTTCTCCTTCAATTATGAAAGATAGCTTTTCTGGATACAGTAATTTTGGCTTCTCCCAAGCCTCTTACTTAACTTTTCTGTCAAAACTTTTCTAGCATAAGACAACTGTACTCTTTTTTGCATGTTTTTGTGATGTGCGTGCTTGTGTGTATGAGCATGGATTCATATATGTGGATGTACATTTGGAAGCCAGAGGTTGATGTGTTCTTTTCTCAACCATTTTTTACTTTATTTACTGAAGTAGAGTCCTTGCCACAGGAATTCCTTGTCTCCACCTTGTCTCTCTCTGGGGATTGCAAGCAGCTGCTATGGTCACCTGACATTACTGAGCTGGAGCTTGAACTCTGGTCCTCACACTTGTGCAACAAGCATTTTACTGACTGAGCCTTTCCCTGAGCTCAACAGCTATGCTTTTATAGACTTTTTAATGCTCTAAAAAATAATGGGATTTCTTTCTTCCTCCTGTAAAACACATTTTTAAAACCAAAATGATTATCATCTATATAAAGCTTGTGCTTTTTCACACAAATTCATAAGGCATGAATATATTCTGAAATGGAAAGATGAACAAAATTCTTAATCAACTGATGTAGAGCAACAAAATTATGTAGTTATTCTCTGATAGAGGAAGTATGATCTCATTTTAGATGATGATCAAGAGATTTTGGTGCTTTAGGCTGACTGCTGGAACCCTACAACATGGTATTTGGCCTGTAGTAAGGGTTCAATAAAATTGATTGAATAAATCATACAGGAGGTGCATACCTTGTGAGGTAATAGGAGGGATGAGTCCAGCTTGGGCTACATAGTGAAACCCTGTCTGAAAAATAAGTTTTTTGAGGGACCGAATGGGTGAATGATTAAAATAAACAATCTCTTGAGAATAATTTTACTGTAATATTTTTGTGTTATGATTTATTTTCATACGCCATGTACTTTTCAAATGGAGCCATTTTGTAATTAGAATTATTTTCTATTTAAAAAGATCTCGCTCTTTCCAGCCAGCGCCGAGCGACTGGCACAAGCAAGACCCGGCAAGAGGAAGCCCTGCCACAAGAAGCAGAGGTATGAGCTGGGCCGTCCTGCGCGCATGCCCGAGGCTGGACGTGGGCAACTTCTCCTGGGGCTCAGAGTGGTGTACTCGCAAAACGAGGGACATTGATGTTGTCTACAATGCCTCCAATCAGGAGCTGGTGAAGAACTGCGAGTGCTCATGGACAGCACGCTGAACCGACAGTGGTACGAGTCCCACTATACCCTGCCCCTGGGCCACAAGAAGGGGGCCAAGCTGACTCCCGAGGAGGAGGAGATCTTTAACCAAAAACGCTCTAAGAAAATTCAGAAGAAATATGATGAAAGGAAAAAGAGCGCCAAAATCAGCCGTCTCCTGGAGGAGCAGTTCCAGCTTCTGGCCTGCATTGCATCCAGGCCTGGCCAGTGTGGCAGAGCAGATGGCTATGTGCTCCAAGGCAAGGAGCTGGAGTTCTACCTGAGGAAGATCAAAGCCCGCAAAGGCAAATAAATCATCCTAGTTCATGTAATAAAGGTGTTTATTCTATGTTAAAAAAAAATCTCATCGGGCATGGTGGTGCACACCTTTAATCCCAGAACTCAGAAGGCAGAGGTAGGAGGCTCAACATCATTTTGAAGCCACCCTGAGACTGCAGAATGAATTCTAGATCTGCCCTACCTTGAAATAACAAACCAAACCAAACCAAAACAAAACAAAGAAAAAACTACCTCACTTCATCATCAGAATGTGAGGTGTGCTGAGCAAATTAAGGGGGCACATTACTCTGAAGTACCGGTAATGAGAGGGCAGTTGACCATGAAAGCTAAGCCTATTCTCCCATTGGCTGCTAACATTCGCCCACAGTCTTCTCATAGGTTCAATGATGAGCCACATAAGGAGGCTCTATCAGGGACCAAGTGTGTGGAAGGGTGGCCCCACACAGTAGATCATTCCATCTGTACCATCTCAAGTCACAGGAGGTCAATTCTGGTGCTCATGCAGTGATGAAATCCAGTTTCTCACACAGTTCTCAGGATGGATCCCTGCTGGTAAGAGGCCCACATTGAATGATTTGAATTTGAGGAGTACTTCTTGTTTTCTAACTTTGAGAGCTAATATGATATCTAGTCAGGATCTCACTCTCATGACACAAGCACACTCGGCAAGTTTACAGACTCATCCCCTAAATGACCATGGTCAAGTTTTCAGGCAACAGTTGCTTCATTTATAAAATGGAAATAGTAATAAAATAACACTACTTATAAAATTAGAATACTTGAATGATATGGTGTGTTTTATATACTGATACAGCCTCTCTGCTCTTTGCTCATTATGTCTCTCTCTCTCTCTCTTCCTCTCTTTTCTCCCTCCTCCTTTCTTCTGTCACTCAGAATTTAAGCCATGATTGCAATTCAATTTTGACTTCAGCCTCTGAGCTCCAAACCTGGAGTTGGATTCCTAATAGTTACCCCAAATATAAGTACTCCAATATCACTTGTCCTCCCAACCTCTTCCCCTAGAACCAAAGCTGCCATCATCTACCTATTACTTGAACCGAAACCTCAGAAGAAATCTTGCAATCTTTTGTGTTCTCGCCACACGTAGTCTTCATGCCTTTAGTCTTCCTTTATCTTCTTCTGAACAGTAAGCCTCTAGGTAAGTCCTTGGCCTTTGTCTCCTGGACCCTTATGATCTTCATTTACTTTGTTCAACAAGCTGAACTCTGTTCCCAGCTAAGCTCAGCTGGAAACACCCAGAAGGCTCTTTTATACACTGAGCAGGGAGAAGTCGATATTTAGCATGGCTTCTTGTATTCTTTCAAGCTTCATCCCTGCTACGTCCCACTTGATGCTTGAGTAACAAGCGGTCACACAGATGCGCACACACACCACACTGTGCTGCCGTGCTTTGGGCTGTTCCCACTGAGTTAGTTGTTTCCCAGCTGACTCCTATTCCTATCTTTATGTTTCTTAGTGTCTCCTTCTCTGGGAAGCTTTCCTGAAACCCAGCATGGGGCCTGTTTTGTGTTAAAGTTATCAGTGTGTCTGTCTCCCATGCTGACTGTCAGCTTACATCAGGGGCAAGACTGACTTGCAGTCCTCAGTCTACTGAAGTTTTATTTCCCTCCACCATCACCTGTTTATGGCTCAGTGTGTGAGAGTGCCGCTGTGCAAGCAAGAGAACCCGAGTTCACACCCCAGCAACAGCATAAAGAGCTGGACATGGCCTAGCTTGCCTGCAACCTCAACACCAAGGGGAGCAAAGACAAGAGGACTGGAAGAGCTCCTTAGTCAGTCTAACTGAAAAATAGCAGTCGCTAGGTTCAGTGAGGAACGAAGGTGAAAGAGCAGTAGAGGAGGGCACACACACGCACTCCACACACACACACACACACACACACACACACACTGCAATCAGACCATTAGCATGCAGCACTTGCAAACTTAAGTATACCTGTAAGGATATGAACTGATAACCAGAAAACCCAAGGGTGTTCATAGAGCCTGGACGTGATACTATTATTGTTACTTTGTCACAAGTGAGCAGAGCAACAGAACCTCTGATTAACTTCATAAAATTGAGCCAAATGACTTTTAAAAAAGTCAGCAAAATATTATTTTGGCCAATGCCATGTCAAAATATGTTAGGGAACCCTTGCGTTTGAGTAGAAACCCTTTCTGCCCCTCTGTGGAGCTTCTGGCTTCACTGTGTGCATTTTACACAGGGTTTGGAGGTAGCCCTCCAAAATATGAGCTGAAAGCTTCCTCGGAAAGCAAATCTTTCCCACATCCTTCCCTGCAGTTCCTCTTGAAGAGGTGTCAGCATGGCTGAAAGAATGAAGTGGCTGCACATTGTTTGAGCCTGCTATTATGTGCTTAACATTTCCATAACAAAAGTGCCACTCGACTTCTCCCGATTAATGCAGCTTGAGGGCTCTTGTCGTGCTTTAATAAAACATTGTTGAAATCATTTATTTAGAGCCCCTGGTTACTAGTGGGAGAATGACCATCTTTGTGCCAAAATATAGTGTATACAGTCAACTATTTTGTAGTAGATCATTCTGTTATTTAAGAAATTGATTAAATGGATGCCTTAGGAGGTATTTATGCTAATAGCACATTACTTATGTCATTGCAATAGTCCAGGGTGAACTTTTTCAACTGTCTTTCAGAAGCAATGTTTCCAACATAATACAGTAATGTCCAACTTAACTGGCAGGCAGTGTGCCCCACTGGAAGCCCAGCCCTGGCCTATGTACCCTGGCCACGCGTGGGCACCATGATGCTCTCTTGCTCAGAGCAGCTGAGAGAAATGGGATCAGATTGACAATTCCCATCTTTCTTGATATAAGAGGTCCAAAAAAAAAATGAATATATACTCTCTTTCTTCCAACTTTGAGAAGAGATGCATGAGTACTTATTAGATAGCTTAGCTTCCACAGTAACTCATCAAACTGAGTCAAAGCTTGAAAGCAGAGAGAGTCCCAGGATTGAGTTTGATGTCTCCAATGCTCTCTTGGCTTTCTGGGGTCTCTGCTAGGATGGGGTGAAGGTGTGAGCAAGGGGCCAGGAAAGGATGCCAGGGTCCTGTGGGTTTGACCTCTCTCCACCACTTTTCCTCACTCTTCACACCAGAGGTACGCTACTCTCTCTTCACATAGACCCCAGCAAAGACCCTGTGGTACCCTCCAGATATGGTAGAACTTTTACATTTGTGACAAGTGGGGCCAGGAGCTGCTTCCATTCTTAGGGGTTGTGCTCAAGTCTCCACAGATAGTCTGCTTCTTCCAGGAAGGATTCACTCCTCTCTGGCCAAATTTCCACTTTGCTCATGTACATTGCTATATATATTGTTGAAAACCAACAGAACCCTTATGTTATGCCCATTGTGACCATGTACAAAAGCATTGCTGTGTGCTTGGGTGAGCAGTGAAGCTGAACCTCTTCTATTTACTGTATGGTCACTTCAGTTCAATGAACTGTCCCCTTGTTCTTGACCATTGTCCCACACTCCCTCAAACATTTGTCACTGAAGGGCCTCCAAAGACAAATAAACTGTCACTGGGAATTCCAACCTGCTGACTAGGGGAGAGATGGGAAGGGCTTGGAAGACCAGAGGTTCTACATGGAATCCCCAAGGAGATCCTCTCTCTAAGTGAGATTTCTGTGGGGAGGGCCTTTGTGAGCTGGTCAGAAGAGCCACGGCTACCTTTTCTCTCATGACTGGCACTTCCAGGCATTCTCCACAAGACATCTGAGCCTGCCAAATGTCCAAAATTCCAAAAGGGCTCCCTGGAGAGTGCGAGATATTGCAGATGTCAACATCTGTAAAACTCCTTTCTGTCTAGAAGCAGATGGTGCTCTAAAATTCCATAACCCAAAGGCCCACAACTTGCTCTGGAATCCAGTAGATCTGGAGATACAGGAGAGTTCCTTCTTTGTTTACATTAAAGTGGACCACAGATTAGTGCTTACTTTCTTCAAAGCCTGGTATCCCTTCTCGCCCCTAGAGAGCTGTGTTGATTTATTCTAGGCAGATGCTCTTGATGGTACCCTGTAAAATCAAGTTGTGAGTTTATTGTAGCAGTTAATTATCTGGCCTTTTCTAGTGTTAATATCTTTTACTTCTTACTGGGGAAAAACTTGGCCTTTTACTGGGACAAAGACAACTTTTAACCAAGAATGTGTTAATAGATGGAAATGATTTAAATATATTCAAGTACATAAGCTGACTTCATTTGTAAGTCTCTTAGATATTTTGTTTACTTCCCTTTGTCAGTTTTGTTTTAACAATATGTTACTAAATCATCCGGGTGGTTTCAGCTTCCAAGTGCATGCCACTCTCCTGGTCTCCAGTCCAGCAGAATGATTATCTGAGGCTTTCTGATACCTGATGTGGAAGAATCTTGGTTTTAAGTACATCAGGAATGACCTGGCCTCTCCATTAAAATCTGAGAGAAGAGTGAGTTAGAGGCAAAAACCCCTCAAAAGCACAAGGTAAAAGGGGGTGGGAGAAAGTCTGAGGAACCAGCTTTGTTAATTACTTTAGGCAGCAAAGAAAGCTGGTTGTTTTCTCAGCACATGTTAATATCAAATAAAGAGACAGCAGATCTTGCTAATCTGTCCACCACTCCAACAAAGTTGATTTGTGGTGACTTTTCAACTCCTGACTTGCCTTCCAATCACCGCGTTTAAAATGAGAAGCTTTAAATAAACACCAGGAATAGAAGATAAATAAACTTTTTTCCCCCTTGCAAGTGCCTAGCTTGGCAAGGTTCAGGCTCAAATCCCCAAAGGACAGAGTGCTCTCTTTTGTGTTAATGTTTAAAAGATTTTCCAATGTTGGAGTTTATTCCTACTGCAAACATTTCTATTTACAAGGTCAAGTGTATCAGCACTCGACACAGCTTAAGAGTGTAATTATTTATGTAAGGGCGTTTGAGTGTGCATCAGTAGCTCTGGCAGAAGCCCAGGCTTCAGCCCACTGCTAAACAACTCCTCACAACAGCATTGCCAGTTCTGGTCATTATTCCTCTCCTGGAGTGTTTACTTTTGCACGCCTGGATGTTTCGTAACAAAATTTTGTATTTTTTTTTTTACCAAAAGTGTGAAAATGGCTTTCAAGTGGGCGTCTTAGACCTATCGGTAACAGATGTTATTGGCATATTCGATTGTATGAGAATGTCGAGAAACCAGAGAGAACACTCTTGGGGGTCAGGGACAAAAGGGAGGGGTGTGTGGGCTGGATACCCATGGGAAAGGGGGAGGGAAATTGTGATGCCTGGTTTATCTTTAAATGAGACAGAGAAAATATTTTGTGAATTCTCTTCACAAATGTAAAAACCAGTGGAGGCCAGTCACAAACCTTTTTATCTGCCTCATTTACAAATGTCTCATTAAATTAAAGGCAGAATTAGCCCTCATTTCTTGTCTTGCTTTATGTTTTAACTTCAGTTGATGGTTGATGGGTTCCCAATGCCCCCTTCCACACCCCTCCTCCATCATTATTGGGTTAACCACAGTGTAACTTTGGAAAGCAACTACACCATGTTCATTGTTTAAACTCTTTACTGATGTACACATCTTAATAAAACAACCAAAATACACAGTCATAGTTATTTAAACCATAGTAATTTTTTAAAAAATTATGTCTATAAAAATACAATGTTTAAGGCAGGTTGGAAATGCATTTATACATTTCTACAATGTCCATAAATTCTCTTGAAAATAAGAACAGTACTTCCAATCTATAAAATACACTGTACATTTTAAGACCGTTCAAAATGGAAATGAGCTGTGGGTTTGGACCCAATGAATTCTGTACATTACTTGGGGAAATGTAACATTGGTGTGGATTTAAAATTTTTAATTTTTAAAAAATAAATTATCTCTGAAGCATACAATTTATAAAATTCTATATACAAAGTACAGCAACTGGTAAGAAACCCCAGTTTTAATACACTTTATATACGACGTACCAGGGTTTAGCACCCTGATAGGGCAGAGGCAATATACATTCTCTGCATATTCCAACCGTTTCTTGATGTGAAGAAGACAAACATTATAGGGAAGCTTTTCATAGATGGCAGTACCGAGCTTTTTTAAAATTAAAAAAAAAAAACTTGCATTGTTCAACCACAGTTAACACCTTAAATCGGCACTTTGGACTCAACTCCAAGACATACTGAGAGATCAGAGTGCTAGCAATAAAATTACAGGTCAAGGGATAAAGTTATGCAAAACAAATTTAGAGGCAATCACCCCGACTCTCACCAAGTGTTCCCCTGAACTCCCAGAGGCTGAAGCTGGAGAGTCAAGGAACGGACTTTTCTACTTACTGAAAACTGCTGGGTCCTAAAGGGCCTCAAGCAACCAAAGTCCTTATCAGCACCATCGGTCCCCTCGTAGGAAAAATGTCAATGAACGGCCGCTTTGCCAAAGTATCCCCCGCCCCGGCCCCGCACCCTACAGCCGAGTTCCAGAATGGCCATTTTTTCCATTGTCCCGCGCTCTGCCTGGAGATCCAAGAAGTCACGCTGCAGCGGACGGGAGCCTGGGCCAGGCCCGGGCTCGGCCGAGAGGACCCGCGGCTAGGCGAGCGCCCCGAGCAGCGGCGGCAGCAGCAGCAGCAGCAGCAGGGCGCCGGCCAGCGCGGCCCAGGCGGCCCGGGGCGCCGAGGACCCGCCGCCGCTCCTGCGCCCCGGCCCGGCCGGCAGGTCCCCGCGGCCGCCGCCGCCGCCGCCGTCGTCGTCGTCCAGCGGCGGCTCGCCGCCCGCGCCCCCGGGCCGCTCGTCGTCGTAGTCCTCGTCGTAGTAGTCGTCCGGGCCTCCGTCCGAGCCGCTGCTGCCCGCGCCGGCGCCCGGGTCGGCGCTGAAGCACAGGCGGGCCATGTTCTCCTTGACCGACTCGCAGATGGGGCGCTCGAGGCCGTCGCACACGCAGTCGTTGAGCAGCGCGGCCTTGGGCACGGCCAGCATGTCCTCGATGACCGTGCGGCACTCGTCCGTGCAGCGCAGCCCGTTGAAGAGCTTGCCGCAGTAGGTCAGGTAGCGGCCGAGCGCCAGGTTGCAGCGGCTGTCGCGGTCGCAGCGTCGCCGGGCCTCGGTGCAGCCCAGGACGCCGCCGCTGGTGCGCGGCAGGCACGGCTCGATGGCGCGCTTGGTGGACCTGCAGTTCTCGTCCTGCGCGCAGTCGCAGTCCTCCAGCGCGGGCCCGCGGCGCGTGTGGTTCAGCTGAATGAGCGCCGAGATGCAGTGGCTCGGGCAGCGCCACCGCGTCGCGAAGGAGGCGGCCGAGGCCGGGAAGGCGGCGGCGGCCCCGGGCGCGTCGGCCCCGCCGCGCCGCGCCAGCACCGGCGCGCACGCCTCGGCGTACTGGCTGTAGGCGTAGCTGCACTCCGGCTCCCCCTGGCACTGCAGCAGCGCCTGCCAGCAGACCAGGCGGCGGCCGTGCGCCAGCCCCGGGCCCGGCAGCTGCAGGAGCGCCATCAGGCACAGCCAGGCGCCCGGCGCGGTCCCCCCGCGGGCCCCGCCGCCGCCGCCGCCCGGCAGCGCGCCCACCATCGCGGGCCGCCGGGGAAAGCCGAGGAGGCGCGGGGAGCGCTGCGCGCGGAGCCGGTGGAAAAGTTGGCCCAGGTCCGACCCACTCCTGGCATGGGTGTCTTCATAAATCCATGCGCGCCGCTCTCGGACGCCGAGCCGGGGGCAGACGCGGGGCTCTCGCCGGCCGGGGCCGCAGGGGTGGCTTCCCGGAACGCACGGCGGCCGGGGCCGATCCCGCGCCGCAGCCCGGAGCCGGGTCCCGGCGGAGGCGCTCACTGCCGCCCCGGGGGGCTGCCGGCCTCGGGGCCGCGGCGGGGCCGCTGGACCGCGCGGCGCCGCGGGCGCATCTTGCTCCGCGCCGGCTAGTGGGCCGGGCGCCCCGACCGTCCGAGCTCCCCTCCGGCTCAGCGCCGCGCCTCGGCCCGCCGCTCTCGCATCGCACCGCGTCCCAGTTCGGCGTCCGGGCTGAGCCGCCCGCCTTCCCGCGCCGGGCCGCCCGCGCCCCCTCCCCCTCCGCCCGCCCCGAGCCTCGCCGGGCTCCGGGGCCGTCCTCGAGGAGCAGCGGGAGGACTGCAAGTCCGCGCGGCCGGCGGGACGGCAGCTCCGGGCCCCCGCGGCGACGGCGGAGGCGGCGGCTTCTCGGGACCCGGGGCCCGGGAGCGGATCCGCTGAGCCCGGCGGCGCACCGGCTCTTCGCCGCGAGGCTTAAATACAAAAGCGGGCCGGGAGCCCCCGCGCGGGGCGGCGGAGCCCCCTCATTACGCATGCATGGCAAAGCAAACAAACAAAAACGCCGGGCGCGCGGGCGGCCCGCTTTCTCCGTTCCGCACTCTCGCCCTGGGCTCGGCCCCTCGCGGGCTCGGCGACGCGCTATTGGTCCAGCTGCGGGGGGGCGGGGCGGGGGGCGGAGCCGGGCCGCGCGCACCCGGGCCCCGGGGCTGAAAGGGACGCGGGCCGGCAGCCCGGAGGCTGGCCGGCCGGAGCTCCTCCTCCTTAAGGAGGCCCGGGGCGGCTGCCGCTGAAGCCCCACTGACACCCGCATCTGCGCCCTCCAGCAGCCTCGAAACTCGGGTGTTGTTCTGAGCCCCGATCTCCCTAGAGGGGTGGAGAGAAGAGAATCCAGAGAATCGACCGAGACTTTTGAAATTTAACCGCACGCGCGCGCGCGCACCCACACGCATGCACACACGTACACACATGCACACACACATGCGCATGCACACACGCACACGCGTACATAGGGACACATGCACACACGCATGCACACACGTAAACACATGCACACACGCATGCGCGCACACACGCGCATGCACACACGCACACGTACCTAGGCACACATACACATACACGCATGCACACACGTATACACACAAACACACGCATGCACACACATGCGCATGCACGCACCCGCACGTACATTCGCATGCGCACACACACGCACGCGCACGCACACACATACACGCACGGACTCACGGACACATGCACACACACACAGGCACACACACATACGCACACACACCTATGCACACGTACGCACACACACACGGCCGGACTCATGGACACACGCACACACACATGTGCACGTGCTCATAGGCACGCACGCGCACACACCAGCCAGCCCTAAGCTCCCCATCTAGGTATGGCCCTTGTGCAGGGCACAGATTTCACACTGTAAGGCAGAAATGCAGTCAACTGAATCCAATTTCTTAGGAATGTAAGTTTATAACACGTGTGGTAATGAAAAATAATAGCATTAAAACTTTGGGCACATTGAGCGTTACCATCTGGCCCCAGTCACAACACCGAGGAAGGAGATAAACAGCAAGGTTTATATTAAAGTGTAAATTTCAATCCCTCGTGTATTTCGCAAATCCTGGGGGACTTTACGAGCTACCTTAACTGAGGCGCAAGGCAGCCTTTGGCCACCTGAGGCACCCACCGGGCATCTGGGGCCCCTCAAACCTGTTCCCTCCCCTTTCCATGGTGAGACTATCAACTCCCATCTGTCACAACACTTTAAGCAGAGAGAACCAGAGCTCCCCCGTGCTAATTAGTGAGCTATCCACCTCACCCAAGAGACTCTATGAATTTGAAATGGTCAAAGGCAGAGCCACTACAGGTTAAGATTTATCCAGCTACCGGAAGAGCCCCTTGCCCACCCCCAGGCAGCTGCAGCCAGAGAGAAATTGGGTCTTCCAATCCTTGAGAAGCAAGAAGTCTGAAAGAGTCAGACCACTAAGGACCACCTTGTTCTGACTTGAGTAGCTGAAAACAAGTTATGAAAATCTATGTTTAAAAACTGGCGAGGCATGGTGGAACTTAGGATTCCAGGCAGTGAGAGGCAGAAGGATTGTCACAAGTTCAAGGCCAGCTTGATCTATGCAGTAAATTCCTAGCCAGTTGGCTTAAGGCCAAATTGGACACTTGGTAAATTCTCTTCCATGTTTCATAATCTATGATTTCAGGTTCCAAAAGAAGAAAATCGGAAACATATAAAGCCAAATCTTCAAGTTGCTTTTTTAGTTCCCTTAGAAATACTTCTCAGGAGGCCTTGTTGAATCCAAATGACTGGCTCCCAGAGGGCCAGAGTTTGAGATAAGGTCTCATCCCTGCCTCCACCTCCTGAGTGCGGGAACTGCAGGTGTGGCTCAGTGCTGGGGACTGAACCCAGGACGCACAGGCTAGGCAAGCATTCTACCAACAGGAGCGATATCCCTGGTCATGAGAACCTGCATTTTAAATGAATTTTAGGGGAATTCTGCTACTGTAGGTGTTAAGGTGAAATAAATGGTATCTCTAATTGTCAGAGGAGTCCACCTGGAAAATGGGACTTTAAGGGAGCCAAGGCCAGGAGCCTTGTGGCTCACAGGTGTGGAGCATTTCAGGAGGGTGGGGCAAGCAACGTCCTTTTTGTTCAGTTCTTCCCATTCACTCACAACAGGCTATAAGTCCTCCATCTGACAGAAAGATTTTTCTAGAACACAAATTCCCACTGGAACCACTTCATGTCTATGAAGACTGCTGTACTCACTTATCTGTCTCATTTTCTCTTCTCAGTGTTCTGAATTCATCTGGCCATTTTACTCTCCAGGGGCTCCAGTGACTGAAACTGTCCTTTGCCACATGGTCCAATTTCAATCCTGTTGATTGTGCAGCCTCACTAGCCATGACCAAGCACTTTCCTCTTCTCAGAGTGTTAACATTCGTCCATTTGGCCTTGGGGACTCACTGCCTTCTTGGTGCCCATTTTACTCCCTGGAAGGCTTCCTCTTGGTGGATGTCTTTGGCGCTCACGTTTCCCCGCTCAGTCTTTTTTGATCTCTGTGTATACATACTCCTCTAGTGATTCAAAGGACTTCACTTACACTCAACCTATTTCGTTGCCCAAACTGGTGTGTTCAGTAGCCTTTCTCTCCAAAATTGGTCCCCACTGATTTCTCCCTCTATGTAGGACAGCACTACTCATATAGAGGTGGGCTCGATTTCCCCTTTTGAATTTCCAGTTTACGATAGTGACACTGGCCAATAGAATATGGTGAAAGTGGCTACATTCTGGAGCTCCCAAGGAAAGGTCACAAGAAGGCATGGCTCCAACCTGAATGTCCTGCCATGTTTGCTCTGGTGATGATAGTTGCCATGTAAGAAGTCTGACCACAGGTTGGGGAGAGGGCTCAGTGGGTAAAGTGCTTACTGAGTGAGACTGAGGGCATAAATTTAATCCTAGCACCCAAGTAAAAGATGGACAACAAGGTGATGCTGTAATTCCAGTGCTGGCAAAGAAGGAACCCATGGCTTGCTGGTTAATTAGCTAATCTAGCCAAATCAGTGAGCTCCAGGTTCAGTGAAAGGCCCTAATTAAAAAAAAAAAATAGGTGGATCTGGGCATGATTGCACAGGCATTTAATCCCAGCCCTTGGGAAGCAGAGGTAGGAGGATCGCCATGAGTTTGAGACCACCTTGAGATTACATAGTGAATTCCAGGTCAGCCTGGGCTAGAGCAAGACTCTACCTCAAAAAACCCCCCCCAAAAAAGCAAGTAGAGAGTGAGACATAGACCTCTGGCCTCCATGTGCACCCACACACATCACACAGATGCATGCTCTCCCACATAGAAACACATATACATACAGAGCATGCATGTACACCACACAGATACATAACACATACAAAAAAAAAGTCTGACCACTATAAGACCACCAAGCTTCAAGGAAGCCCCAACTTGCCATGTTTTGGGGATACATGGAAAGAGAAGAGATGCCTAGCCAGCACGAGCCGTGTAACCCATGTTACATGAACCTTTCCTCGGGGGACCCCAGATAGGACACAGACGATGGATCTGAATGTGATTGTGCCCAAATCCAACAGTCCAACTTGCCAAACCAATGAGTTTACTGGACTTGCTTTCAGAGCAGAGTGAGGGGTTCCTCACAGGAGCACTCAACTAGGACAGTCCCTCTCTCCAGCCTTTTTTTTACTGCTTCTTTAACCTGGGGGAAGGGGGTAATTTATGAATTTTATGTTTCAGGAGCTTCTTAAGACCTGTGAATGGTTTACTTCCTGAATTTCATGACCCTCCCCACTGTCTGCAGTCAGGAAAGTTTCAGTTCTAGAAAAGTGGTGTAAAAAGGAATGAATAATGAATGAGGAAACAATCTTGGATGTTCAGCATGAAGACTCCAGCTACTCTCATACTGAAAACATAGCTGGAGAAACCCTAGGTCGTCAGGACTGGATGAGCAAAACAGAAATGTGGCAGCTTGTTGCAGATTTAAGGAGAACCTGCTCCTCCTTCTTTTATTTTATTTTTCTCCTCCCCTCTTCCAAGTTCTGGTCTTGATTGAAACACTGTCTTTCACAACCAATTTCTTGATAAAGATGCTAGTATCTAGGTGGACTCGAGTCTTCCATATCCCACATTCAATTGATGGCAGCCAACAATATTCAAAGAGTTGAGTGGCTGAAAACCTCAGACCTTCCTTCTTGTCTTCCAAGTCAGCTGAACTCTGAACTGGTCCAAATGATTTATTCTATAGAAAAGCAAGCATCCCTAGAAGTTGAAGTGAAGGGAACAGTCCTGAAATGAAGGGGTACAATTGGTGAACCAGTTATCTCTTGAGGTAAAATAAGGTTGATACCTGACCTTACTTGTGAAAATTTGGTAAAGTATCTACATTATAGGCACACATAGAAATTGCTTCTGTGCTTCAGATACACATGTGTAGAAAGAATATTTGGAGAGACATTTCATGTGAAGTTTGACAAAAGATAGAAAATACTTAGAAACATGTTATACAAGGCAGACATTGGACCCCTATGAATAAAGTGGCAAGATAAAAAAACTTGAAAAAATACTTAAATATGTTGAAAGGCAAAATGGTAAATTTCATAAATGAATGTAATGCAATCCAAATTGTTTTTTTCTTGGAATTGGGTATGTTAAAATTCATATAAAATTAATGACTTAAGATATCTTAGGGCACTACAAAATTAAAGATTGAGGTGTCAGAACATAAAAAACTGTACTGATAATTATATTAATATGATACTGATATATATATATATAAGTTAATAAAGGGAACTAGTTTAATTACTTAAAAAAGAATAGTCTCTTAAATTAGCTTTGCTGAAGAGTATTCAGATATTGATCTTAACAAAATATGAAAACTATATTCCAGACAAAACTTAAATGTAAGACAAAACAGTAAAAATAAAATATAATCTTTGATTTGGAAAATTTATTATAATCAAGACTGGATTACTGGAAGCAATGGAAAAAAATACCTGACGACACAGAAATTAAGAAACTGCATGTGGAAAGTTACCAGAGAAAGTGAAATGCTAGACTTGGAGTTGGAAAGAGTATGAGGTCGAGTATGAGGCTAGTTCTGAGTGTGTCCTGTCAGAGTTCTCATGTTGAAGCCCAAGTCCAGTGGGATATACTGACAATTTAAGGCCTTTGGGAGGAAAATAAGGTTTAGAAATGTTATGAGGTTGTGCTAGCTTTTCATTGTTCTAACAAATATCTGTAATCACATAAAGACAAAAGATTTATTTTGGTTCACCGTTTTGGAGGTGTTGGATTATAATCAAGTAGTCTTGTTGGGTTTTGGGTGTGTGGCTCTTGTGATCATGTGGGGAGCGTGTGGTAGAGTAGCCTCATTCAGCTCATGATGGGAAGTGAAAGAGAGGAATGGGGGTAAGGGCATTAGGACCCTCTTCAAGGCCTTGCTTGTCCTCCAACGTCTGGATGATCTCTCACCTGCTGAGATTACCAATAGTTCCCAATAGTGCCAAACTGGAGACCAAACCTTTATTTAACACCTGTGCTTATAAGGGGCTTTCTAGATCAAACTACATACAGCAAGGGCAGAGTTCCACAATGGGATTAGTGACTTTGTTAGGAGATCCCAGAAGGTTCTTCACCTCATGAGGACAGAGCATGAAGGCAGCCATCTGAGAACCAGGAAAAAGGCCCTCACCAGAAGCCAACTGTAACACCCTACTCGTTTGGACCCTCAAGCTTCTAGAATTGTTAGATCTAAGTGCTTATGATTATGCCAACCAGGCTGTGGTATTTCTGTTCTGAGGGAGAAGGAATTTTTAATTAAGCCAAAGGCTCATGTTCATCAAAATAACAGAATAAGAAGATATATAAAAAGATAGTTCACAGCATCATGAAGGCATATTGTAAAAAAAAAAAAACAACTAAACTAAAAAGGGATTTAACTGGTAATCAGAGCAAAGGAAACTGGAAAACAAGGAGACTCTTTAAAGACTTAGCAGGTTGTCTAAACAGTGAAAAAAAACCTATGATATCCAATTCCTTCAAACTTTACTGGCTTTCATATGAAATAGAAAATTACTTTTGGAAGGTGTTTTAATTTCTTGGTTCTCTCTGTGTGTGTGTGTGTGTGTGTGTGTGTGTGTGGTGTGCATATGTGTGTTCAAGTGTGCTGGTTCATATATATGTAAATGCATATAACTGTCAGAGGAGAGCCTTGAGTATTATCCTAAGGAATGCTGTCCACTTCCTCCCAAAAAGGCTCTCACTGAACAGCTCATCAGTCAGGCTAGAATTCAACCAAGGTATTCAACCAGGTATACATCACCATGCCTGGCATTTATGTGGGTTATTGGGAATTGAACTCAAGTACTCTTGCTTGCTTTTAGATTAGTGATTTGTGGTAAAATGAATGGAGCATGTTAGTGTGAGCATGTGTAATCTTTTAAAGCAATTTGAATTTGTTCATAAAATTACTATTAAAATAATTATTAAAACAGAGAGCGGGGGCGGAGCATGATGGTGGACGAGTAGCAGCCTTGCCAGGACTCTTTCCATAAAGGTTTGATTTCCAGCTGGGATCCAAACCCTGGACCCCAGCTGGCCCTGACCCCAAGCCTACCCTCTGGCCAGCTCTGGCACCAGACCGGACAGGGATCCCCAGTGGCTTTCTTCTCCGCAGAGGAACAGAGAGCTGCCCTTCCCCCACCCAAGCTCCCGCCATCGCCATTGTCTACTTGCAGGCGCTTCCTGAGCCCTTGCCAGCTGAGCACCGATCCCTCCCAGGAGCCCCCTCCCTCCAGCACCCGATCCTTCGGTGCACTTCTCTCCATGAACCCCAACACCCCCCCCACACACACACAGGCAGACGCGCTTCTAGGGCAAACTGACCTAGCTCACTTCCGGAAGCCCACTCGGGACTGCAGCTCTGGGCGGGTCAAGGCCTCTGGCAGATACCTGGGAACTGCTGCCACTGCTGGGAGGGCAGAGGCCAGTTCAGGCAGGGACCACACGCCACAACCGGGAGGGCACAGGTGACTTTGGCGGGCACCAGGGACCATGTGCCACTGAAGGGAGGACATAGCAAAGCAGGCTGAACAGCACTCCCCAGGGTGCCTGAGTCCCACTCCCCTACCTGGACATGGGCAGAAACCAACAAAAAAACCCCCAAGAAATCAAAGATGGAACTCCACAACTCAGGGCCCCTACTCCCATTATGGAACAGGAAAGTGGAAAGGAAGTAGAGACAGCAAATATACAATCCCAAAGAGAGAATAATATGACTCCTGACCGCAACTGCAACGCAAACATGAAGCAGTTAATGGCTGATATGGTAATTATGAGAAAAGACATGAATGAGATGAAGCTTATCAACTCAAGTATAGACTCCAGACTGAATTTAATGGAGAGAAATATGAATGAATTTAGAAACACATTAAGTGAATTGAAGATGAATCAACTAAGGAAGGAGCTAGACAATCAATTAAATTTGATGAAGACTTAAGAAAACTTAAAAATGATTTTCAGGAATCCCAAGCCAAAACAAAAAATAGACTGGAAATTGGATCTCACCAAAGAATTGGAGACTATAAATAAAATTACAGCAGAAACCAAAAATCAAATGGAGTTGTTAAAAACCTCCCTAGAATCAATCAGTCCCAGAATCGACAATCTGGAGGACAGACTCTCAGACATTGAGGACAAGACAGAAGGAAATAATAAGGATGTCATAGGTTTCAATAAATTCAAGAAATCAAGTGAGCAAAATTTGAGGGATCTATGGGATACCATAAAGAGGCCCAATATTAGAATCATGGGGATCCCAGAGGGAGAAGAAGCCTAAGGGCATAGGAAATATTTTCAACAGAATTATTCAAGAAAACTTCCCCTATCTAACAAGAGAAAGCCGTCTCAACTTTCAAGGGGACCAGAGGACTCCAAACAGAAAGGACATGAAGAGGAATTCTCCAAGATACATTTTAATTAAGATGCCTAACATAGAAAGCAAAGAGAAAATACTCAAAGTTGCTAGAGAAAAGCAAACTGTAACTTATAAAGGAAAAGCCATCAGACTTACCTCAGGCTTCACATTGGAAACCATGAAAGCCAGAAGGGCTTGGAAGAATGCTTTTCAGGACCTAAAGAAGTATGGCTTTCAACCCAGCAAAGCTATCCCTCATGATAGATGGAGAAGTGAAAGTGTTCCATGAAGTAAACCAGCTATACGACTATTTGAAAACAAAGCCAAAATTTCAGAAGACCCTACAAGAGATAGCCCACACAGAAGAATCAAGAAATCTACCTCAGAAGAGTACCAGAGATCAGACACGAAAATCACAGTCAGTGTGATAATAACAGCAGCACAGACAACAACCCCCATTAACCCTTCATCATGGCAGGGTTTAAAGCAAACCTCACAGTTATATCACTGAATATAAATGGGCTTAACTTCCCTATAAAAAGACACAGACTTGCAGGGTGGATCAGAAAAATGGACCCTTCCATCTGCTGCCTTCAGGAAACACACTTTACTTCTAAAGACAGCAATCCTCTTAGAGTAACAATATGGAAAACAGGTTATCAGGCACGTGAAAAAAAATGCAAGCAGGTGTGACTACATTAATCACTGACAAAATAGACTTTACACCAAAATCAATTAAAAAGGATAATGATGGTCAATTCTTACTCAACAAAGGAATGATCCAACAGGAAGATATCACCATCATGAACATATATACACCAAATTTTGGTGTAACACAGTTCATAAAGGAAACCCTACTCAAAAATAAAGCAGAAATAGACTTTAATTCCATCATAGTAGGAGACTTTAATACACCTCTATCAGCTCTAGACAGATCAACCAAACAGAAGATCAGCAGGGACATAATAGAACTCAATAACACCTTTGACCAGCTGGGGATAACAGATATTTACAGAACGTTCTACCCCAAAGACACAGAATATACATGCTTCTCAGCAGCGCATGGGACTTTTTCTAAAATTGATCACATCTTAGGTCACAAATCTTCCCTAAACAAATTCAGGAAGATTGATGTAGCTCCTTGCATTATATCAGCCTATACTGAATTAAAGGTAGAAATTAACACTGGAACAGGATCCAGAAAATACAGAAAGTACTGGCACCTGAATAATTCGCTCCTAAAAAATGACTGGGTCATCCAAGAAATAAAACAGGAAATTCAGAATTTCCTAGTAATAATAATAATAATAACAATGACGATAACACATCTTATCAGAACTTGTGGGACACAATGAAGGCAGTCTTGAAGGGAAAGTTCATTGCTCTAAATGCCTTCATATCAAAGACAGAGAGGTCTCAAATCAATCGCCTAACCACCAATCTAAGATCATTGGAACAGACAGAAAAAGCTAACCCGAGGAGCGCAAGATGAAAGGAAATAATGAAAATCAGAGCTGAGATTAATGAATTGGAAATAAAGAAAACTATTTAAAAAATCAATAAATCAAAGAGTTGGTTCCTTGAAAAAGTTAATAAGATTGACAAAACTCTGGCCAATCAAATCAAACGAGGAAATCAACAAAGTCAGAAAGGACAATGGTGAGATCACAACAGATCCCGAAGACATTGGAAGAATCATCAGGTCATACTTCCAAAACCTCTACTCCACAAAATTAGAGAACCTGGAAGAAATGGATGAATATTTGGACACCTACCAACTGCCAAAGCTTAATCCAGAACAGATAAAAGCACTAAATAAACCTATCACATCCACAGAGATTAAAGATGTAATCAAAAACCTTCCCAAAAGGAAAAGCCCAGGACCAGATGGTTTCAAAGCTGAATTCTACCAAGCCTTCATCAAAGAGCTGAAACCACTATATCTGAAGCTTGTTAGAAGCATCGAAAAAGAGGGAAGGCTCCCAGACACCTTCTATGAAGCTTCCATTGCCTTAATCCCCAAACCAGGCAAGGATGCAACAAGGAAAGAAAACTATAGACCCATATCTCTGATGAACTTAGATGCAAAAATCCTGAACAAAGTCCTAACAAACCGGATACAACACTACATCAAAAATATCCACCACGACCAAGTTGGTTTTATCCCAGAGATGCAGGGATGGTTCAACATATGCAAGTTGATAAATGTAATACATCACATTAATCTGCTCAACGACAAAAACCACATGGTTGTGTCAATAGATGCAGAGAAGGCCTTTGACAAAATTTAACGCCACTTCATGTTCAAAGCTCTGGAAAGAATAGGCATAGACGGCCTATATCTCAATTTAATAAAGACAATTTACAATACTCCTAAAGCATAAATCATTCTCAATGGGGAACGACTCAAGGAGTTCCCACTCAATTCAGGAACAAGACAAGGCTGCCCATTCTCACCACTGCTCTTTAACATAGTGCTTGGAGTTCTAGCCCAAGATATAAGACAGGAGAAGGACATAAAAGGGATACAAATCGGAAAGGAAGAAATTAAACTAACCCTTTTTGCCGATGACATGATCCGTTATATATCAGACCCAAAGAATAGTATCAGTAACCTCTTGAAGGTGATTAATGCCTTCAGCAAAGTGGCAGGATACAAAATTAACACACAAAAATCGGTAGCCTTTCTTTATGCAGAAGACAAGCAGACAGAAAAAGACATCAGAGAGACTGTCCCATTTTCTATAGCCTCAAAGAAAATCAAATACCTTGGAATATCACTAACCAAGGTTGTAAAGGACTTATATAAGGAAAATATTGAAACACTCAAGAAGGAAATAGAGGAGGACGTGAGAAGATGGAAAGATATTGCATGCT
>PVHP010006764.1:0-23346 GCA_004024765.1 Zapus hudsonius | reverse complement strand
TGGCTAAAAGTGATTTACAGATTCAATGCCATGCTGATAGAAATACCAACCTCTTTCTTCACAGACATGGAAAAAATAATCTCTAAATTTATTTGGAAGGGCAAAAGGCCTCGGATAGCCAAAACTATTCTAAGTAAAAAATCCTACTCAGGAGGTATCACCATGCCTGACTTGAAAACATACTACAAAGCCATAGTAACGAAAACAGCATGGTACTGGCATAAAAATAGAAAGACAGATCAATGGAACAGAATTGAAGACCCAGCTTTAAATGGAAGTAACTTTAGTTATTTGGTCTTTGACAAGGGGGCCAATAATGTACGCTGGGCCAAAGATAGCATCTTCAACAAATGGTGCTGGATGAATTGGATAAACATGTGTATACAAATGAAAATAGACCACTCCTTTCACCATGCACAAAAATCATTTCCAAATGGATCAGAGACCTTAATATAAATCCAGTAACCTTGAACACCCTGAAAGAAAAAATAGGAGGAACTCTACATGAAATCGGAGTAGGGAAAAATTTCTTGAGCAAATCTCCAGCAGCTCCAGAAATACAACAAACACTTGGGACCTGATCAGGCTCAAAAGCTTCAGTACAGACAAATAAACCATACTCAGAGCCAATAGACCCCCTTCAAATTGAGAGATGATTTTCACCAGCTACAACTCAGACAGAGGCCTAATTTCCAGAACCTACAGAGAACTTAAAAAAAAATTTATAACAAAAACCCAAAATGCCCCCTCACAAAATGGGGTACTGATCTCAACAGAGAATTCACTGAGGAGGAAACACAAATGGCCTTGACTCATCTAAGAAAGTTCTCATCATCCTTAATAATCAGGGAAATGCAAATCAAAACCACAGTGAGATACCATCTTACCCCTGTTAGAATGGCAATCATAAAGAAAACCAACAAAAATCGTTGCTGGCAAGGATGCGGGGAAAAAGGAAACCTCATTCACTGCTGGTGGGATTACTAACTTGTTCCACCGTTATGGAAAGCTGTGTGGAGACTCCTAGACAGAATGGACATAGAACTACCAATGGACCCAGCTATCGCACTACTAGGCATCTACCTGTAAGATGCCACATCTCGATGAAGAAACATATGTACAACTATATTTATAGTAGCTCAATTCATAATAGCCAAGAATTGGAATCAACCCAAATGCCCATCCATGGAGAAATGGACAGCAAAACTGTGGTATATTTACATGATGGAATTCTACTCAGCTGAAAGGAAAGATGACATATCGAAATTTTGGAAAAAAATGGTCTGACTTCGAGCCGATCTTACTAAGTGAACACTCAAAAGAACAGAGAATGGAACACTGCATACTTTCCCTCATATGCGGTCCTTAACCAGGATAACCATTTTCTTTATGCAGACTAGTAGAAAGAACTGAGAGGTTATGAATGAGGGGTAAGGGAAGGGGGGAGGGGAATGGCTCAAACATGAGGCTAAACCAAATTAGGTTCAAAAACATAAAATTCTCACGAGCATACTGTAACCTAAAGAGTAAGTGTTGGGCGTCAAGTGGTAAGAGGGACCATGAGTAGTAGGGGAGAATGTCTAAGTCTGTGAACAATTGAGCAGTCTGACAGCCCCAGGTCCCGGCCACTGGTTCCTTCCCTCACTGAGCTGTTGACCAAAGTGACCCATGAGGTTACAAAAACAAGACAGAATTCTGTCAAGGCTCTTGAATGCCCTCCCTAGGCCTGAGGCAAAACCCTGTTGCTGAAGAAACCACAGAATACCATCGTTCAGCATCGAGAGACCCTTCGAGGTCTGGAATGGTAACCAGCCCCCAGATGGCAGTTAGTGCAGTGCTGGAAGACACTACACAGGCTGCCAGGGGAAGCTGAACAACGACAGCTGGAGTAAACAGACCACTGACATGAAACACAGTCTGAGGCCATGAGTAGGCTGACCACACCTCCTACTGGCAGAGATCAGCCAACCAAGAAAGGAGAACTTGTGCAATAGTGGAGCCTGGGCCTGGGGGAAACAATCAACAGCTATTAAATTCGGCGAAATATTCCACTCAGTGAGAGGGAACCCTTGATTGGAATTGTGGATTCTGGGCAATATGCACTGGATCCCATACTCTTGTGCTCCCAAGAAAAGATGCTATATGCGAGCAAGTGATGGGAGGCTACTAAAAATAGAAGCTAGGTAATCCACAGTGGTGTATATTTGTTAACCAATACTGATCTCTCTCTCTCTCTCTCTGATAAAGATTGTGTTTGTATTTTTCAGGATACAGCGAGAGAGCTGTGGCTCATATAACCCTACCAACTGACCACAGGCAGAAAGCTGAGATCCTGGCAAGAGATAATCCACCACAGTCATATCGTGGAGGATCCATATGGAACCCTGCAGAGAATGACAGGATGAACAAGGGACCCACAGTCATAGCCATTCAACTCAGGAGAAGCCAGTGAGACAGAAACCAGTGAATCTCGACACAAAACCCCCTAAGCTCACAACATTAAAGCATCCTTAATCCTCATCCACCACGACTCAGGGAACTGAGCAGAAGAGGGGGCGGAAAGATTGTGAGAGCCGTGGTGGGGGAGAATATCAGAGGCGTTGCAACCCTCAGTAACAACACACCTGGGTCAGGAGAACCCGGCTGAATACTAGGCTCTCCATGGTCCCCTACCACAAAGACTGATCCTGATGGCCCACAGAGGAGGACATCCAGCTGACTGGGGAGGGGGAGGGGGGATGAGGAATTGGGGAATAACAACTCATTGTTGGCCCACTAAACAATGTAACTCATTATGGACAATAAAAAAAAATAAGAGAAAAAAAAAACAGATGGCTTCTGCTTTCTAGGTATTATTGCAGTTTTAGTAGTTTATTTAATTTTGTTTGATAAAAGTTCCTCTGATTGATGGAAAAATATAATTGAGTCTTATATTAGACATAACTGGAGAAGCACTGTATTATCTACATTTCAAC
The DNA here is from genome assembly GCA_004024765.1 of Zapus hudsonius. Taxonomy (NCBI): domain Eukaryota; kingdom Metazoa; phylum Chordata; class Mammalia; order Rodentia; family Dipodidae; genus Zapus; species Zapus hudsonius. Next base: position 20,371 of record PVHP010006764.1, on the reverse strand, counting down.
CAAAACAGGAATTGAAGCTAATTATTTTCTCTGGTTTTAGAGACAAAGATGTTACATTATCTTAACATAAAGATTTATAAAAATAAAGATTTAGCACTTTGTGAGGCTTAAGAAAAGTGTAAGAAACAAAGCTTTATTGTTCAGAGAATGCCGCTCGCAACTCTGAGGGGTCCTGGAGGGGGAAGGAGAGCCCAGCCCTGCTCCCTGGGATGCAGGCTGAGTACAGCAGAGCAGCTGGTCATCACCCTCAGCTGTTCTCCGAGAGACCCAGAACAGCCCACCTCACCCTGTCACCATTGCTTTGGAATTGTAGGCTCTAGACACTGGTGGGGTTTCAAATCTTCTAACAAAGAGGAAATCCCTATGAAATCAGCAGAAGCCCCAGTTGTCAGGGAACTGGACTTTACTTGAAAAGGAGATATTCATGAAGTGGAGGCTTAATTCAGCAGTGCTATTTCCCCCATTGAGCACTGGAGGCTCCACAGGCTTCCCCTTTCAGTTAGCAGTCTAATTTTCTGCCAAGAGCATTTTTCTCCTAATGAAGATACCTTGTGGACATTATCCTGTTTTCCAATAACTGGGACAAATTTTACAAGTGTAGACTGTTTCAAAGCCATGTGGGGTCTTGTTTCCAACTTGCTACTGAAATTAAGATAAACCATTCTTACAACTATAAAACTGTAGAAACTATTTTCTAAATAAAAACATTATGTTCAAGATATGTTATCAACTACCTAACAGGAAGTCTGCTATTTCTTTTGCAAAGATCCATCTAAAGATGAGAGATAAGGACTGAGAAGCTGGCTTTTGAGGGGCTGAGACAGCTACTGGTATGTGTAATGGAAAAATAAAAAGTAGGTGTGGTCACACACATCTATCACTTCAGTCTTGTGGTGTTGGGCACTGCCTGTTGGCACTGCTACTGAGGGCATGGAGAACAAAGGGTTAAGGAGGTATGAGTGAGGTGAAACCCGATAATTCGGTAGGCGTTTCCCGGCTCCATCTACCCTGACTCCCAACCCTATGGGCTAGCCACAGGAACCAGCATTTCCATCTCAGCATGACTGGCATTGGGTATCAGACAAACTTCCTTGTACTCATCCCCACAGACCATGGCTAGAATCACGTATTTCTCGCCACTCAGGCCCCCAAATGAGGTAATCTCAGGTTGTCCATACTCACCTATCCCAGTGCAGGCTGCCAACTCCCCACCCCCATCAACCAATCTCCTTTTCTCTTCCCTATTCCCCATCCCCCTGACCCCCTTTTTCCTATAAATGTAAATTCCCCCAATTGAATAAAGACCCATTTGAATATACAATACACATCTGCTCGCCTCTGTGTCCCGCGGGACCCCCCTGTGCCATCCCCCCAGCTCTGTGGACCCCAGCCCTGAGACAGCGGACAGCTCGTTCAGCTCCCACCGCTTCTCTGTTTTCCCTCTGTGGTGGCCAATGGCACCCCCGGAGGCGAAAACAACATTGTGGGACGGGAAAGGTGGGCAGAGAGCTGAGACTGACTGAAAATGACAGCTCTAGGCTGAACGGAAGACTCCATCTTAAGGAAACAGGTAGGTTTTCTCTTTTGGATCCCTGGAAATCTTCTCATGAACTTGTGTGTCTGCACACAGCACGTGCATATGCCATGCATACCTCATACAATTACACACACATCACCCTCAAACCACACACACACACACACACACACACACACACACACACACCAAAAAAAGAGACCATGGACTTAAAAGACAATCAACAAAAACTGAAAAAATGAACAATTTGAAAATAATTTAAATTCCCTTTAAAATAAGAAAAAAGCATTACACAGAATCAAAAAGGTTAAAAGTGAGCTTAGGGGTCCTGGTGTCAAAAATCCTTGGTTTCTGTCTCATTGGCCTATCCTGTGTTGATTGAATGGCTGTGGTTATAGGTCTCTTGTTCATCTGTCATTGTCTGCTGGGTTTCCTATGGATCCTCCCCGATATGACTGTGGTGGCTCCTCTCTTGCCAGGATCTCAGCCATCGGCCTACAGAAGCCTTATTACTCACCCACCACGACTCAGGGAACTGAGCGGAAGAGGGGGGTGGGGGAGACTGTCCGGAGGCATGGCATCCATCAGTAACAACTCACTTGGGCCAGGAAGACCGGGATGAGTACTAAGATATACAGGATCCCTTGCCACAAGGACTAATACAGACAGCCCACGGAGGAGGATATACAACTGATCAGGGATGGAGAGGGGGGGAATTGGGGAATTCGGGATAACAACGCATGGTTTGCCCACTAAATAATGTAACTCATTATGGACAATAAATATATATTTAAAAAAAAGGTTAAAAGCTTATGATTTCAGAATTTTGCTCCCCAGTGCACCCAACCATCTGCTCTCCTCGGTCAATGCTATTGAGTTTCTTGCATACATTTCCAGAGGCCTTACATGCATTGACATATGTGAGTATCGCTAATAAAAACAATTTTTGCCTTATTTTCTCTCTTAGTGCATATATATATTTTTTGTTTTTTGTTTTTTTTGTTTTGTTTTGGTTTGTTTTTTCGAGGCAGGGTCCTGCTCTAGTCCAGGCTGACCTGGAATTCACTATGTAGTGGCCTTGAACACATGACAGTCCTCCTACCTCTGCTTCCCGAGTGCTGGGATTAAAGGCGTGCACCACCACGTCCGGCTCTTAGTATGTTTTGGACACTCTTATTCACGAAGCCTTGATATATCCCTTGCTGGCCCTTCTGGGTGGGAGTGTAGTATCTAATTTTTGTTGAGCCAACTTCTTTTTAGTGAGCATTTTAACTCCCATTTTTCATTCTTGCAATGTGTGTTGGAGAGTATCCCTGCATGTTTTTCATTTCACAAGTGCAGCTACAGGACACAGCTTTAGACGGAATTACCAAGTCAGAGGGAAGGTACATCTTTTTTCCAGTGTATGAGAAGATTGGCTTCATCGCCTTATTACCAAAAACCTTACTGAACTTTTGGCTCTGTCCCACTCTGATAGGCCAAAATTATGTCTCATCATAGCTTTATTTCACTTATTATGTATGCCACATTTATCTGAAGACTTACTCTTTAAATCTTCAGAAAATTAATACAAATTTAATTCAAGGAACTTAAGTGATCTGTCCTAAAGAACATCACCCCTAAAGTGACCTCATGATCCTTTGCCCATTATCATCACTCTTCACAAAAGGGTTGGTAAAACTTTGAGTTTCCAAAATGATCAGGTATTGTCCAAAATCAACTAATTGATTAATTAAGTGAAAAAGGAAAATAAAACTTCTTACAAAAATGACATCAATTCATTTTGAAAATCTTCCCAGATTCTCTTTAAATTCTTAGGATACCTTGGACACACCAGAAAAAAAAATCACTTAATGTATCAATATTGATTATCAATTGTAAAACCATGTGCCATGTGAACATACTACATGATGTCAACATTGCAGGAAACAGGAGAGAGGAGGATGGGGCTATGTGGGAACCCCACAGTGTCTCACCCTGATTATGTTTTGTCTTCACATCTGATTTTGAGGTTGGAGCAGTGGGCTCCCTCAGCAGCAGGGATGTCTTGGCTTTATCCATATCTTGTGTGCGTTCCGTGTGGGCCTGCTAGGTCCTAGCCCGTCCCTAACATCTACTGCTCCAATTGTCTCAGTCAGTCTGTTATTGGAAGAATGAATGATAAGGGCACCTCACTCTTCTACCAAGAACAGACTGATGGGGGAACTGCTGTAGTAAATGCTAGGGGCAGACTTGGGATTGAGCCAGGGAAAGAATATCCTGAGAGAAAAGGCTTCCCTATCGTCTTGGGGAATAGCAATTTGAGGCAATTAGATGACTAGCAAACAAATCATTTTCTAGAATAAGAGTTACGTCAATCCTGAATTGGGAATTTTCATTCTTACCCTTCGCTCAGCAAACAGCGAACAGCTCTGAATGTCAGGGACTGCCCAAGGCTCCACAGGTTCTGTGATGAAGACCATAGGGAAAACACCTGCCCACAGGGGCCTTTGATTCTCTCCTCATTGTCTCTAAGAGCCCAGGAAGCATGTGAACCATCACTTCCAAAGTGGAACCCCACTGGCCAGCTGGTCTAGGCAGAGTAGAAAACTACAAGTTCAGCAAGGAATCCTGTTTCAAAGAATAAGATGGAGAGCTATTGAGGGTGACATCTGACACTGACCTCGTCTAAACCGTATGAGATGCTGAGAAACTGGCCCCGATTCAACCAATACTTTGAACATTTCGATTTTTGCATTTGTGTTTCTCTAAAAACTGACATGTTCTTCCACTGCAGACCTGTCTCGTGGGTGCACAGACTGGGGAGCCCGTGACTTGTTGCGTTATTCTTTTCCTTTCTTTATGAACCCTTTCATATGAACCATACACATGCAAAAAAAAATCAGAGTCCATTTCTAAAAGACCACAATGTGCCAAATCTTTATCTCTTATTCTATAAGCAAAATAAGTCAGCTAAATTCCTCCTTAGGGCCTTCTAGATCTGCACATAGAAAGGTTCCCAAGATTCTCAAATCCTCCAGAAGCATCTAGAGGTGGGGGATGAGGAGAGTGACCTTGACCGTGAGGCTAAACTAAAACATTCCTTGAAAAGCCGCTTAGCCAATTTCTGCCAACCACTTGCCAAAACTGCCTGAGAGAAAAAAAGTGAGAGAAACAAGTGCATATGTACATTTTTAAAGTTGCAACTGAGAGGACACCAATTATTTAACCACAGTAAAGAAACCAGCAGCCAAACCACACTGATTATTTAACCGCTACTGGAGGGCTGGGCACCGCCATCCCCAGCTATGGTAATGTCATGTAAATATCTCAGCAAGCAGCTCCCAAGGGAGCTTTAGCAGGACAGCCCCTCACCTTGTCTGCCCCCTGGAGATGGGAAACTGGCCCCATCCAACAGATACTTTGAAATTTTTCACTTTGGCATTTGTGTTTCTCTAAAAACTGACTTCCACTGCAGACCTGTCGTGCGGGGGCGCACGTTACTTGGTGGATTCTTCTTTTCCTTTCTTTCTTTTCACTCATCAGTGTTATTTCCATCCTCCCCACCCCACCCCCCTTAAACTTCAGTGTTTTTTTTTTTATTTGTCCAGTGCAGTATCCCCTCCTTCTGCAGTTTTCACTAGATTAATTTTCAGAGAGTACTTGTCAGGAAAATGAGAACACTCTGCTACCTCAGAATTTGAAATACTTTGGATTTTTTTTTTAATTTGCAAAGTTAGTTTTTTTTTTGTGTGTGTGTGTGTGTGTTGTACAAGCATGTGTGCACGTGCTGTTGGATACACGCAGTGCACGTGTGGGTGATGGCAGGCATTGGGTGTCCCCTATTCATAGTCTCTCACTGAACTTAGAGCTGCTATTTGAGGTCAGATTGGTGGAACAGCGAGCTCCATTCATCCTCCTCTTGCCCCCTCAGGCCTGGGGTTGCAGATGCAGCACCAACCCTGGTGTTTTGATTGTACTCAAGTCCTTATAAGCTCTCTTACCTGCGAAGCCAGCTCCCCAGCTCCTAGTTTTTTGTTAACTGAAAATACATACAAATACGTTTTAAGAGGACAACCAGTTCTACAAGGCTTATTGATTAAAAGCTAAACAGAGAACAGAATTGTCTCTTATACCACTTTTACTGGCAGTGCTCTTCAACCTTTGTAGCTTTTTACTAACTCTTATGAACTAGACTTGAACATTCAGTGTCAGCTTTATATTTTAGGCATTATCTATTGATTTTCCACAATAGAAAATAGTATATATTTTCCTCTTCTCACCTCATATCCTCCAAAATACCACACCACCATACACTGTCTGTCCTCAACACCATCATACCATTAATGCTGTTGATAAAGTTATTTACAACAGAGCTACACAATAGTAATCTTCCATTTTTGCAAAGCCTTCTAGCTCCCTGCACCCTCATGAGCAGCATTTATCACAATTACGTTCCTTTGTTTAGGAGTATTAAGTATTTATCAATAATCTACGCTCAAATCATTGCACAGTAGTCTAAATCTCCTTTTAAAATATTTAGACATGGTTGAACTTTACTGTAAGAGCCCCTGTAACCGAGAAATGCCCATGGATCTGGTCGCCCAGATGTCCAGGCTTGAAAAGCATGGTCATTCTCTTTGTAGTCACAGGAATGACTTCTGACCCAAGGCCAGTCAGCCCAGTGGTGTCTGGCAACCAATCCAATTCCTCCTGTTGGGGTCTGAGCCAAGATAATGAGGGTAGGCGGCTGGGTCAGGTACATACCAACAGAGCAGCATGGCTGGTCCAGAAGGACCCTGTGGCCCAGAGCTCATAGGGAAGCCATGGGTAGCCACACTTTCATTTCCCCTAGACCAATCTCCACATCAGTTGCTCAACCTTGGGACTGTCTCTCTATCCTCATGTCAACGTGTGTCAGCTGATAATGTGACAAGAACAATCATTTGGCAGGTGCATTTTAGTCCTCCTCTCAGTGCCTGCCTTGTCTCTGGACATGTGTTGCAATATGACTTTACCCCCTCTGGGCTTACCTACTGCCATCATGGTCTGTAGTCTCGGCCATAGACCATAGGATAAACACAAGGACTCAGTGATAGCTTGATCTATGGTACTAATGATGGGTTATTAACATTCCCTAGAGGGATGAAAGTTGGGAAGGGGGTCACGGGGCCCTTACCTTGGATTCCATCCAATATTCCCTCCTCCCCTCAGCTGCAGGTGAACTTAGGAAATGCTGGTATATACAGGAAGTGGATGGTTAAGTGAAGACAGAACTTAATAGTGCTGCTTACCCAAGATCCTTGATCATGCTGGGGTAGTACTTTTCAGTGATCCAGCCTTTTTTTGGGATCACCATGTTTCTGTCAGTAATCCCTCATCCATGTTCCCAGAAGTAATCCAAAACATTCATTGCTCTGCAAACTGGGCCTGGGTGGAATCATTATTTAGGTTGTCATGAGTGGCCTATCTGAGACCAAGAGATATTTGTTCATGTCTTCCCTGGATTTTCTATCACAATAGCACAGCATCAATTGAAAATGATGCTTGGTTCAGCATTTTCATGACATCGGTATGAATTGTATATCAGTGTTCTCTGCTTTCTCCAAATCTCATTGACCATTTCCCCTTGGTCGCTCATGTAGCACCTACCAGCACTTCATATGGTACCATCTGGGAGCTTGGTTATCATTTTGGATCTTGCAGGGATTCTGAGCATTGTGTGATGACTTTCTGTGGTTTCCTCAGCAATAGGATCTTACCTTTGGCCTAGGGTGGGCATTCAAGAGCTTTGACAGAAGTCTGTCTTGTTTTGGAGACCTCATGGGTCTCTTTGATCAATAGCTCAGTATGGGAGGGAACCAATAACTGGGACAGGGAGTTGCAGGTCCAATCAGTTTTTAATGGAGTTAGGCTTTCTCCCATTTTATTCATGGCCCCTATTACCAGGTGATGCCCACAGCTTCCTCAGGAGCTTGTTGAGTGTAAGTGAGGATTTTATGGTTTTGATTCATTCATTTATCTTATTGTATAAGTCCTCCCCACTCTCTCATCCCCCCATTCCTTCTATCCCCCTTGACAGTCTCACATTACACCTGTCAGGTTTGCTTAGAGTTTAAGTTTAACCTGGTTAGGAACTGCATATGAGGGAGAATATGCAGTGCTTGACTTTCTGTTCTTGTGTGAGTTCACTAAGTATGATCTGCTCCAAGCCTGTCTACTTTTCTTTAAATTTCATTATGTCATTCTTCCTTTCAGCTGAGTAGAATTCCATAGTGTAAATGTACCTCAACTTTGATAACCATTCGTCTGTTGATGGGCATTTGAGTTGATTCCTGCAATAGACACGGTTGGGCAAATGTCTCTGTGCTGAGGCATGAAATCTTGAGGGTAGATGCCTAGTAGAGGATTAGAGGGGTCCATTGGTAGCTCTTTATACATTCTATTCAGGAGTCTCCACACTGCTTTCCATAGTGGTTGTACAGGTTTTCAATCCCACCAGCAGTGAATGAGGGCTCGTTTCCCCCAAATCCTTGCCAGCATGAATTGTTGTTGGATTTTTTAATGATTGCCATTCAGACTGGAGTAAGGTAAAGTCTCAATTGTAGTTTTGATTTGCATTTCCCTGATGATTAAGAATGATGAACACTTTCTTAAGTGAGAATTTACCATTTGTGTTTCCTCCTCTGTGAATTCTCTGTTGAGATTAATGCCGTATTTTGTGAGGGGGCTGTTTGTTTTATTTTGTTATTCACTTTTTTTTTAGTTCTTTGCGAGTTCTAGATATTAGACCTCTGTCCATCTTATAGCTGGCAAAAATAATCTCCCAGTTTGATGGTGATCTATTGGCTCTGAGTATAGTATGTTAGTCTGTACAGAAGCTTTTAAGCTTGATTATATCCCATTGGTTAAGTGATTGTTGCATTTCCTGGGTGACTGGAGGTTTGTTCAGGATGTTTTTCCCTATTTCTGTCTCTTGGAGAATTCCTTATATATTTTCTTCCAGGGTTTTCAGGATTTGGGGTCTTATGTTGAGGTCTCTGATCCATTTGGAGTTGATTTTTGTGCATGGTGAGAGGAATGGGTCTATTTTCATTTTTTACATGTTTTTATCCAATTTGTCCAGTACCGTTTGTTGAAGATACTATCTTTATGCCAGTGATCATTGTTGGCATCTTTGGTGAGATCAAGTAATTATTACTTTATGGGAGAGATCTGCCAGTCAAGAAGTGATCAGCTGCTCAATAGTTGTGCGAAAACCTAAGGGGGTAATCAGTGGCTTTCAAATTGACCAAGAAAATCACTCAGTGACAAGGAACCCTTAAATGGAATTGGGATACAAGGCAAAACCCCATGGAGACCAAAAACCTGGGCTCCAAGGGGAAATCCCCACTACCAGAGAACTACAGAGGCTGCACCTGATAGAATCTTGTCAAATTAGTGTCTTATTTAACCTATACTGATCTCACTCTCCAATGGAGATTCTGTTTGTATTTTTCAGAAGGCAGTGAGAGAGCCATGGTCAATCCAACTGCATCAACAAACCACAGGAAGATGGCTGACATCCCAGCAGGAGAAGAACCACCCAGGCCTATCTTGGAGGCCCTAAATGGAACCTTTGAGAAAGTGTCATTATAAGCATAAGGCCTATCACCACAGCAAGCAGATCACCCAGGAGAGGCCAAAGAGACAACAACAATAGCCAACACCACCGAAAGCAGAGGTCCAGAGACACTCAAGGTCTCAATAATACAACAGACTTAAAACTCACCCACTATGACTCAGGGAACTGAGCAGAAGAGGGGGTGGAAAATTGTAAGAGCCATGGTGGGGGAGAATATCCAGAGACATTGACCCCCCTCAACAACACACAAAGAGAGGGGGGAACCTGGTTAATTGCTGTGCTGCTTATAACCCCCTATCCTAGGGACTGATCCAGTCCACCCACTAGAAGGGCCCCCAGTGGGTTGGAGACTGGGAGGAAGGAATTGGGGTCATTACCATAAGATTTGCCCATACAGAGTATGTAATTATGGATAATAATAAAAGAAGCTAAAGAGAGTTTAACACACACATACACAAAACAAATAAACAAACAAAAACATGACTTTAATGGTAGGAAGATCACTTTGAGTTCGAGGCCATCCTAAGACTACATAGTGAATTCCAGGTCAGCCTGGGCTAGAGTGGGACCCTACCTTGAAAGACCAAATAAATAAATGAATAATAATTTTAAAAAATGATGCTTGGAAATAAAGTATCTTTCTTCTATTGTGTGTGAGAAATTCTCACAGACATAATTCATAAACCTAATGGCACTGTGAGGTTTGTGTGAAGAAGCGTAGAACTGTTACATTAAAAAGGGAAAGCCAGGGAGATGGTTCAGGGATAAAGGGCTGGCCATATAACTGTGATAACTGGAGTTCAAGTCCCAGAACTCTCGTAAATGCCAGGTGGGCATATGAGCCTGTTTCCCAGCATTCACCCAAGACAAGGGATCCCTGGGGCAAGCTGGATAGCAAGATTAGCCGAATTGGTAAACCCTGGGTTCAAGTGAGAGACCCTGTCTCAGTAAATAAGTTAGAGAGCGATCAAGGAAGACACTGACATCAACCTTTGACTGTCATACACATGGGTACACACACATGCACACACATACAAACATATACACTACACACACACACACACACACACACACACACACACACACACACACACACAGAGGCAAAAGAAAAAGACCACAGTGCCATTTTGGCTTAATCAGCTCCTGCTGATTCCCTCTACCATTGGCTTTCTACAGTCAGCAAAAATGATTTTTCTATTGAACCACTAAGTTTATACTAGTTATTCACAAAAGAAAATTAAAACTAGAACCTCCCTCAAGGACCCTTCTGAGAATCGAAGGGGTTGTTGCTCTATAGTGACTACTAAGTTTTCTAGCTTTTATCATAACTGCAATAAAAATATTCCTGAATTAATCAGTTTCTTTACTTTCTTGGGTAGAGACTACACAATGATTTCCTTTTCATGATAACCTGAAATCAGATGCAATAAAGCCTCAGGAACCCACACTCTGTACAAACACAAGTCAGAACTGTACTCATTTTCAGCATAAATGCCCAGAGGTGGGTCTTGCTCACACATGTGCTCTTCGGTCACCTAGCAACAGTGTGATGCCCAAAGACACTTCACAAATGTTTGCTTCACTGTTTTGATAAATGCACTTGTGTTCATTGTTTTATATAAACTTTGGGGGAAATATTGTTTTATTTAGCATTTTCTCTACTTTTGCCTTGAAATTTGTAATATTTGCTAAAAGGCTGATTAGTAATCTCATAAAATTTAGATCCCTGTTTATGGATGATATGGCTAGCTGTGATAGTTTGAATAGATGTACCCCAATAGATTTTATTATAATTGTGAGTTTATTATAATTATAATTGTGTTTATTATAATTGTGAATTGTTTCCAGCCTTCTGGCTGGAGGAGGTGTCACTTGGGTCTGGCCTTGAGGTATTTCTAAATTGGATACAAAATTCTAGGGATACATATGCAAAAGAGCAGCCAGGAACCCAAGTCTGGCAGTCCTGTTGTGTTGTAAGTTAGAGTTGCTTGCTTGCCTTTTGGAGGTGCTGGGCCTCTGTCTCTGCTTGGATCTGTGAAAAGGGGCCAGCCGTTCTTTAACTTCCCCTGGATCTGTTACTTCAATAAGTACTTTCCTCCCCCAAACTGTGCCTGGTTTGGAGATTCATCCCAGCGGTGTGTGGCTGACTACCACATTTCCATTGTTGAGAATGCACAGTGTAGTGTAAACACAGAACTCTTACACAATCCTTCCCTAGACTTGGCTTTTTTTTTTTTTTGAATGGAGTTCAAATCTAAACTGAGCAAGGCCACACAAAGCAAAACGTGTACACTTGGGATGCACTCGAGCTGCACGGGTTGGAGAGGTGGTATTGGAGAAGGTATTTTCAGGAGCCTGTTTGCTATTTCTGGTCACCTGGCAAAGTCGTCTAAGAAAGCATACTTCACAAATGTGATTTTCCAGCCATACACATTATCTATATAGAAAAAGAAAGAGACAATTTCAAACCTCATGTAGTGTTTTGGAAATTATTTGCTGAATGTCACCAAACTCTATGCAAGAGAAGCAGTTGCCCAGTGTTTGAATTCTTCTCATGTACAGATTTCTCAAATGTTGAAATAATAAAAGTTTTATAGATAGACATGCATCACTTTGAGTGCATGTTTGTGTGTGGTGTACATGCATGTGTGCACTCATGTTCCCGTGTGTGTGAGCATGCGTGTGGAAGCCAGAGGGTGATGATAGGTGGCTTCTTCCAGCACTTTCACCTTTTTCACGGAGGCAGGAGCTCTCGCTTGAACCCAGGTCTACTGATTTGGCTAGTCTAGTGTGTTAGCTTGAAGGCAATTGCTAACCAGCTGGCCCCAGGGATCCTCTGTCTCTGCTTCCTGAGTACTGGCGTTACAATAGGCCACCATCCCACAAAGTGCATACTGACTTCGATGTGAGTGCTAGGGGTCTGAACCACATTATCCACTGAGCCAACTCCCCAATCCCACATCACTGATAGTTTTTGATGCTTTGCTACAAATTGTTCATAGTCTCCAAATATGTGCAAGAGCAAGTAGAAATGCTTCAATGTCATTTATAGACAGGTAGGACACACTCTACATGTTCAGAGTGAAGAGTGTCCATTAGGGAATCAGAAGGCGCAGCAATCACTGGTGACCTCTTATTTCTCACCCATTGGAAAGCCCTTGCCAAGTCTGTTGACACTATGGGCCAGGATTATCTCTGCAGAGTGTAGGGAGCATGGGAGTGTCAGTTAACTGGGAACATTTTTGTTCATGTGCAATGGATTTTTCTGTTAATCTTGTGATTGTGTTCAGTGATTGGCCCAATCCTATCTCCTTCATGGCTCATCATTTTTACCAAGGATTAGTCTTCTTTTTCTGTATGTGTGTACATGTTTGTGTAGGTGTGGGTACATGTGCACAGGTATACATGTGCTTGAGGAAGCCAGAGGTAGATGCCAAGTGTCTTCCTCAGCTGCTCTCCATTTAATTTTTTGAGACAATGTCTCTCACTGAGCCTGAGTTCAGCAATCCATCTAGACTAACGAGAAAGAAAACCCTAGAGTTCCTCCACTCTCTGCTCCCAGCACTGGAATTACAGGGGCACATCACAACGCCTGGCTTTTACATGGGTGTTAGGAATCTGAACTCAGGTCCCCATGCTTGCATAGCAAGCACTTTACCCCTGATTCATTTCTCCAGCAACTCAATGATTAACGAGTATCCACATTTATAAAAAGTATTGCTGGCTGAACCCATATACCAAGCCAGAGTGTACTGGAGTTGTGTGTGTACCATGTTGTTAAGCCTTACTTCATTTATTCCCTTTACAGATGAAGAAAGCCTTGCAGTTCCTACTACCTTTTGCCTAGTAAACAAAGAGCTGGACTTTGGAGTTAGAATCATCTGCCTGCAAAATTTCTCCTTACAGCACATGGCATGCTAAAAAGGGCTCACTTGGAGCAGCTGCGGCTCAGTACTAGTCTACTATGGCCTTGAATGATTCTTTTGTCTTCAGTCATTGGTTTGATATTGGCCAGTTATTTCAGCCAATAGACAAGCAGGTTGGAGGAGTGGGCTGGTTTTGACATTAGCATGCTAAAACTGGCAACTGAACCTCCACTCCAATATTATCATAGTAAAGTCAGCTTGGCATGGCCCTCACTTGCTACACCATGGTATTCTAGCCACTAACCAGACACCATAGCCTGAGAGAACTGTGTGAGTGGGAGTGGGGGAGGAGAAGAGCAGAATGGACAGTGAGAAATGTGCATTCCATAGGATGCTAGCTCTCCAGGCCTGCCAAACTTGGCTTTCCTTGATAAAAATAAAATTCGTTATATATGTACTTGGATTCAAGATGGTGACTCCAGCAATATCCCTCACGATCCCTGTCCACATGATCCCTTTTAGTTGCTTAGGTCACATGGGAGAAATAACTCCAAAATTATCTGACAGCCTTTCAAATATCCTTGTTTATAAAATGCCTGACAAAAGCAACCTAAGGAAAAAAAAGGTATACTTTGGCTCACAGTTTCTGGGGATACAGTTGATCATGTTAGGGAAGACATGGTAGCAGGAACTGGAGGTGGCTGGTCACATTGCTTCTGTAGACAGAAAGCAGAGCAAAATGAATGCTGTTGCTCAGCTTTCTTTCTCCTTTTTATTCAGTCTGAGACCCCAGCCCATGGGAAATGATGCCCACATTTAAGATGGGTCTTCCCACCTCAATTAATCTAATCTAGAAATTTCTTCACAGACATGCCAAGAGGTTTGTTTCCATGTGATTCTACATCTCATGAAATTGACAAACAATTTAACCATCCCACCTGTCTATTTTTCTTGAGAAAATTTTGGTAAGATCTGGTGTGGTGGTTTCTCAAATTTATAAACAAAACAGATGTATAGATGAATAGTACTGCTTGTTACACAGCCAAAGTCTAAAGAAATTGAAATGATCTGAAAAATGCTTTTTTTATTCATGTGGACACAGTTGGTGCCATCAGTATATTGCCTGTCTAAGCAGTGTTGGCATCAGGGCTTTTTATATAGGGTGGAATCAAATTGCTGGCAGATATTATTCAAGAGCAAGAACATTCCTACTCAGATAAATTAATATTATTACTATTATCATTAATATAAAACATTAATTGTTAATATTAATAAAATAATATTATTCTTCGACCAATTCACTCGGCAGAAAGGGACAATGTGCAGTAGGATATTTCCACCACCTTTTGTAGAGAATGCTGCTACTGAGTGGAATGAGCCATTTAAAGCTATTTTTGTCTCATGGGATCTGAGAGGTCCAGAGAGAACAAGGGAGACATGAAAGAAGAGGCTGGAGGAGCAGTGATCTGTAGTTTTGTTTTCCTTTACTTGCGCAAACTGGTTGGAATCATCACAAATGGGCTTCGGTGGCGGAACTGTGCCTACTTTCATTGACTGAAGGACATGTGTAAAATTCTTGTTTATATTACAAATCTCGATGCTTGAAGAGACGCTCAGAAACTGCGCGTTGCCTGACGACAGCCATCTAATGGCTCCCGGGCGAAGGTCAACTCTCGGAAGAAGAATCATGGCGCTCTCTTTGCCGATACGGTCCGTCTGGCTCTTCACGCTGACCTCCTGGTTTGCTCTCCTGTGGCAGATTCAGAAGAGAGCTTGGCATGCTCATGCAGCGTCAGAGGGAAGCCCGCAAAGAAGACAGGGATGGAAGAGAAAGAGAGGAGGACAGGATGGCGAGGGAGAGCAAGGCCGTGGCCATTTCGGATGCTGTTGAGCTGCATCAAGCCTTTGGGACGTTACTGCTTCTCACCTTCCACTTCCCCCCACCTCCTGCTCCTGCTCCTGCTCACTCCCTCTTACTTTAATTGTAACTGCTTCAAGAAAATTATCTTCGAACCCAGTGACTTATGCATTTTGGATTTAATTTTATTAAGTGAGTTGCAACTTTAAGTTATTTGGATTGTTTCATGACTCCATTTAAGCTTCCATTCCTCCCAAATAGCTGGATAATGAGTGTCTGTAATATTTTTTTCAGAGAACTTACAAGGTAGAGTTCCTAAACAGTTCTTAGAATATTCACAGAACTATGAAAACACCCCCCCAAACATTATGATTATGAATCAATGTTCTTATCCTTTTTTGCATGGTTAATTTTCAAGATTTGCTAAGCCATGCAATATTAAACTTACTTGATCATTTTATGTTAATGTCAGTGTGTTGAGCTCACCAGTTGATACTAGCTTTTGAATAAAATCTAAATGACTTTGATTTCAGTTACATAACCTTTGCAATACAATTAAAAATTAACTCTAATCCATGAATTTTAAAGTAGATTTCTTCTTAGACATCTCTGTTTTCTGTTACATTCAAGTGAGCCTTAAACACACACACACACACACACAAGTTGCTCATGTAAACTCAGTTCTTTGTTACTCTGCAACATGATAGATCATTCTTCCTACACATTGTCTTTAAAATTCATTCTGAATTCATTCTTAATATTTCCATGAGCATGTGCTCCAGCCAGAGAGCTTATCTTAAAAATAAGTATAGAGCAACCGAGGAATGCACTCAACATCAACCTCTGGTTTCCACAAGCACATGCCCAAATAATCTCTCACACATATATGCCCACGTCCCTATGAACATGAATACCCACACCACAGACATATATACATGCAAAAGGAAGTATAAAATATTTTATGGGATGCATATGACCACTCACTTCACATCTGATTACATGGTCAATAGCTATCTATTCTTCCTCAACAAAATGATTTCACATGTTTACCTTAAATTTATCCCAGAAGGAGAATGAATATGTTCGCCTTTGATTATGAACTTGAGTTAGTGGGTAAGTCTGATGTGTATTGGTACAGTTAATGAAAGCTACATGACCATTCCCACTAGATGATAGGAGGAGGCGAAGAGAAAGTTAGAGATTCAAAATGGCATGAATATTTCCATGCATCGAACAGTGAAATACAACTCCATCATGAAAATATGAGGCAGTCAGGAAATTCTCCTTGGATTAAGTTTAAACCGGACCCCTTGGAATTTCAGGCTTGCCCTCATGAGTTCTGTAAATATGTATGCTTGATTTAGCAGTGGCTTCTCCACATCTACAGAGTGGTCTCTAAGACTTAGACACAAAGATCACCTGTCATCATTCTCTGTTAGCATCTGTCCCTTTCCTCTCCATGAGAAAGCTTGAGGAAATATGGGGCTGGATAGAAAAGGGCAGATTGAGATGAGCTTGAGAGGAAGGATAGGTTTCGTAGAAAGATCTTTGGAGCTGTGTACCATGAAGATGAGAAATGGAGACGGGGCCAGACTAGGTGGTCAATGTTAATAACTTGAGTGATCTTAGGAAAGACCTTAACTAAAAGCACTTTCCGCTCAACTAGGAGAGATTCTTTCCTAGAATTAAAGAAGCAGACAGATTTAGAGCATAGCTGTGTTCTTCTCTTAGGATGTCATTGTCTTAAATATCCTCCTTACCTTCAGCAAAATCAGGTCACTCTTTCAATTTAAGTGGCAGTCAAGTACATGAAAAGGAAAATGTGATCAGGCACCAAGTCATAATTTCCTTCTGCCCACTCATGTCCTGTGGGTACAGCAAAGAAAGGACAAGACTGAGCTCAACAGGCTGCAGCGACGAGAAAACGCCAGAGCTGAGGCAGGACATACAGGTAGACAACTGTACATATTCCACTGAGAAGCGAGCCCTAAGCTTAGAGCCCACAAATATAATTAGAACATGAGGTCAAAAGAAAATGTCAGTGTCCATCCAACCTGTTTACCCTCCACATTGTGAATCTATCTCTTTCTCATCATTTCACCTTTATCCTTCAGTTTGGAAATTAGCATTCCCCAAGGAGCTTCTCAAATTCAGATGACAGCCTGCTCATCTTATAGGATGTTGGACCTTGGTTTCAATTATTTTCCATCTATCCAAATGCCTTTCCCTTGCAGACAGCTCCATATTGCCCTCTCATATAAAAAGACTCACCAGGAGAATAAATTATGTCTTCCCTTGTCAATGGTAATTTGTGTTCACTAAATTACCTCCAGATCTACTTTCCTGAGTCAAAAATAACTTCATAGTTTTCCCCATCTATGTTTAGCTTGGAAAGACATAGATTTTGAAGTTAACCTCTCTCCTGCTAGATGCTCAAGAATAATTAGGCTCATTTTTTTTCTTAAGTCAACCAGATGTTTCATTTTAAGATGGAACAATACTTGGTTTATTTGACCCACGTTCTCAGGGAAAGGCCGTTGCTTTCATTTTGAAAGTCCTGTTTTGTGAGAGGTAAAAATGGAAAACATCTTTAGGCTCTCATTCTGTCTCTCACTCCTCTCCTCCCTCCCTCCCCCATCTCTTCTCTCTGTTCTCTTCTCTCCATACTTCCCACAAACCAATGCTTGGTCTTAACAGGAAACCACATTTTTAAAGAACATGAACGTTATTACTAATGATGTTTTGCAGTGTGATCAAACACTTAAGTTCCAGCCCTCACTTTAGGACTTTACCACAACGTTCTTCATAACCTTTAAGAGACGCAAATATGCTCCTGACAAGCCATCTTTCTACACTATTTCTTTGTTACTTCAGTGTTTTCTTCTCATCAAGCTAGGCCAATATGCTTAGGGCACCTTTCATTTTTGTCTTAAAAATTCTAATAAATGGTTAAGGGTAGTTTTTTACAACATGGTGAGTGTTATTTCACACTGTTTCATTGGCCACAAATCCTCAAGTCACTTTTAAGAATTCCAGATGCCCTACTGTCGGTATTTTTGCAGCTGTTTTGTGAAAAATTATGAAAGTTCAACTCATTCTGACAAAAAGAACATATTTCATTCCTATAGGAATTGGTTTCCTTAAGTGTACTTTATAGTAAAAGTACTGTAATGGTAGCTGTGTACTGTATAGATTCTCCACATGTGCCTGAAGGTCAGAGTTCAAATATCTTCTAATTTGTAAAGTGCTTTGATGTTACTTGGAGGGAATTTCATCTTTTGAATGAGCTATGATATGCTCTGAAAGTGACATTTTTCTTCCTGATAAAAAATTGGACCAAAAGAAATTCTATCCTCTCTCAATGATTTTTCTTTTTCAGTATATCTTATTGTTCTTGGTGATTCGATTTATAGGATGAATCCATCCATTCTTTCACTTGGTAAATAGCATATGTATCCAATGAGGTTTGGTTCCAATATCCCCCCATCAAAACAGGGTACAAACATGCATGGATGCTGAAATCCCTTAACAGAGAAGAAATAGCATATAACTTGTGCAATTTTCTTGAATACTTTAGATTATTTATAATGCCTGATAATGTAAATGGTTGTTATTAATTAGGGAATAATCACAATTTTTCTCCAAATATGTAGTTGAATTCACAGGGGTGGAGCCCACAGACGGGAGTAACTGCTGACTGTTCTTAGCATTCTGTTTTTCCTTAAAAATGATTTGGGATAAGGAAGTGGCTTAATAGTTTACTAGAGCTTACCAGCAACGTGAGGCACAGAGACTGTCTGAATTCAATTCCTCAGCACCCACACAAATAACTGGGTGTGGACACACGTGTTTTTAACCCCAGTCCTGTAGGAAACAGACACTGGAGAATTTCTGGGTCTCATGAAAAACTGCCGTTTCAGGTTCTGAAAGAGACTTTACAACAAGAAAATATGAAAATAAGCAACAGAGAAGGACATCCAAATTCTCCACAGGCCTTCACACACAAGCACACAGGGTACATGCATCTGCACACAAGTTACACCACATAGATTACACACACATATGCAGACACAATTAAAAAAAACTTATTTACTTATTTGTTTATTTGGAAGACAGAAAGAATCAAACAGAGAAATAGAATGAGTATGAGTATGCCAGGGCCTCCTGCCACTGAAAACTCCAGATGCATCCACCACTTTGTGCATCTGGCTTTACATGGATATTGGAGAATTGAACCCAGGCCACTAGTTTTTGCAAGCAAGTGCCTTAAACCTTTTAGCCACTTCTCCAGACTTCTTTTTTTTAATTTTACTTTTGAAGGTCATACATTTCAGGATGTTATGATATCTTCTTACTGATACCTTACACCACAAAGACAACTTAATGAATAGATGGCCACAATTTATAAATTTTATAAGTAAAAAGAAAAAATGTATTTTCTGTGGTTTGGCTAAGTTTCCTCAAGGCCCATGTGCCAAGGATTGTTCTATAGCACATGGCACTCCTGAGAGTTTTCGTGAAGCCTGAAGAAATGGTGCCGAGTGGGAAGTCCTCAGGTCATGGAGGCAGCTTTCAAGGGGATATTGGGAGCCCAGCTTCCTCTTTTCTCTTCTTTCATTTTGCATTCACGAGGTGAAGAATTTCCTAACGTGTTGCCACCACAATGCCTCCTCACAGACACAAAGGCAGCAGGGCCCCTGGGTCATGGATGGAATCCCAAAACTGTGTGTCAAAATAAGCCTCTTCTTTCTCAAAGCAGATTATCTCAGGTACTTGTTACAATAGTGGGTCATTGACTGACAACAGTGCTTCCTGGACCTCAGGGTCTTCTTGGAGTCATGTCATCTATAGTGGCTGTCTCCTTCAAATAAAATTAACATCTAAATTGAGATTTAGGGTTCCAAGGTTTTGGCTGCGAGTCAAAGTGAGGAAGATTTCACTGGTAGCACCTCCAGTATAAGAAAAATCAGACTGAAACCTAGAGATGGAAGCCAGACTTGTTGGTGACATCATTTACAGGTGCTTCCACTCTAATGCTTTGCAGTTAAGAACACTAAGCCCTGGACAACTAAAATCCCATCAATGATTAGGAATTCCTTCATCCAATTAAAAATCAAATCAGAACTAGGCATGGGCCTTATTGGTAGAATGCTTGTCTAGCATGCATGAAGCTCTGGGTTCAACCCCTAGCAAAACATAAACTGGGCCTAGGGGCAAACTCCTATAGTCCCAGGATTCAGGATTCAGTTCAAGAGAATCCTTGGTACCTAGAATAGCTAAAACTATTCTGAGCAGGAAAAATTATGCAGGCGGTATCACCATACCGGACTTTAAAACATACTATAAAGCCATAGTAACTAAAACAGCATGGTATTGGCAGAAAAACAGACAGTCTGACCAGTGGAATAGAATTGAAGACCCAGCCTTTAATGCAAGTAACTTCAGCTTCTTAGTCTTCGACAAGGGTGCCAACAATGTATGCTGGGCCAAAGATAGCATCTTCAACAAAT
>PVHP010006763.1:0-59348 GCA_004024765.1 Zapus hudsonius | reverse complement strand
ATATATATATATATATATATATATATATATATATATATATATATATATATATATATATATATATATATATATATATATATATAAAGATAGTCTCACAGTATTCCCCGGAGTAGCAGACTAGTCTCAAACTCATATTCCTCCTGCCTCTACTTGTCTAATGCTGGGATCAAAGGTTTGAGTCACCATAGAATCTACACATTAATTTAGTGATACAAAGTTTCCTGTAAATGAAAATAAGGACGCAAACGATGCCCTCCCCCACCCATAGCTGTGCTGAAAATATGCCCTGGGTCTTCCCTGAGCAATCTGTACACCTCCGCCATGGGGAGTGAGGCTGGCCTGGAGCTGTCTGGAGATCTCAGACAAGATGCCAATAAGGAACACTTTTCAAATGTTAAAGTTCTTTATTTTCAAGAGAAATTGGATAACTCACTAAGGTTATAGGTATATCTCTGACTGACCCTTAAAAGAACCATCCTTGAAACTGTAATATAGGCACTTATCATTAAATTATATATAATGATATAACATATATAATTATATATTTAGAATATATAAATATATATTTTTAGAATATATATATTTAGAAAGTCTAAAAAGTGATAATCCCCCAAACCTTAGCACTATATTTAATATCTAAAATATGTGATAGACAAATCAAGCTTAAGTTAAAACCTTCTTATATTATCCCAGTCAGTGTTGTATTATCGTGTTTTTTTTTAAATTGGGTAGCAAGAAAACAGAAAGGAAGCATCAAATTTTGAAAAACTCTAGGTTGTGTTTAATGGAGGAGGTTTGGTAATCATACATTTTTAAACCTGAGCAGATCCACGCAGGTTTCCGTCCACACTATTTCCACACTGATCTCAAGACTCTGGTTAGAAGCAGAGATGACTGTGCACTAGAATGGGGCTTTGCTTTGCTCCTTACTCATCAGCTCCACCTGGAAAACAGGTGTGGCACGTTTGGAGAGAAGGCGGCCAATGTGGATGGTCTGTTTCAAATAACTGCTGCTGGAGAGGAAGCTGGTGAGGTAGTGACAGCTCGAGACTGTCCAGTCTATCGAGGAGACTCACGGGTGATGTTCTCTAGGGCTCCATCTTGCAATGGAAAATCCTAAGTACCAAAACTTCCCACCCCAGACTTTCTTCTTTCTGGTAGGGGTCAGTGTAAGCCACGCTCCCCTCCTCCCCTAAAAGGATTGGCTAGCTGTGAAACTTATCACATCACTCCACTTCCTTCCTCCTAAAGGCCCTGTAACTACCCCAGCCTACAGACCCTCCACCAGACCCCCTCTGCATGTGTTTACCTGGAATAATTCCTGTGCTGGGTTTCCTGTCTTTCTTCTCTTGCCAAAGCTGTATGTACAGTGATCATCTGTCTAAGATTCTTGCCTAGGAATTCTTTAAAGGCAATGACAATAAATGCATAAATAGTAAAAGAAAACTAGCATTTGGTGAATGATTTCTATGAGTCAAATTTTTGCAGGCCTAAAAGACCTGTGATAGAATTTGGGGAAATTTTCAACTATTCTCAAAAGACTCAATTCTAAAAGTAGTCACTTCTCAGAAATATTGGCTATTTTTCAAGATTTATTCCAATTTTTTTGGCATAGGATATGATGCCATGGCTTTAAAAAATGGTAATTCTAGGCTTCTGAACATTCTTTTGCCAATTACTGGTGGAAAACTTCATGTTACCAAAACAAGGTACCAACTGCTTTTTGGAGCAATAATACCAATGGACTCTTTATTTTCTCTATCTTTCTTTCCTTCCTTCCTTCCTTCCTTCCTTCTTTCTATCCTCTCTCTCTCTCTCTCTCTCTCTCTCTCTCTCTCTCTCTCTCTCTCTCTCTCTCTCTCTCTCTCTCATTTCTTGCTTGTTTTTTGAGACAATAACTCATGTAGCCCAGGCCAGTCTTTTACATGTAAGTAGCTTAGGATGACCTGGAATGCCTGATCCTCCTTGTCTTGGCTGGGATGGCAAGAATGTGCCATCAGGACTGGCTCACAATATATCCTTAATTGGAAGAAAATATGTTACAAATTATAAATAGTTAAGTTACAACTGGTTTTCTCATTACTAACTACCCTTTTCTTAAAGTTCAGGTC
Source organism: Zapus hudsonius (assembly GCA_004024765.1). Classification (NCBI taxonomy): domain Eukaryota; kingdom Metazoa; phylum Chordata; class Mammalia; order Rodentia; family Dipodidae; genus Zapus; species Zapus hudsonius. The sequence continues at coordinate 57,237 of PVHP010006763.1, read as the reverse complement.
AACTTAGTTACCCTTAGTTAAAGGGTAACTTAAACTTTAACTGTGTAGTTCAAAGGTAACCAGAAGAGGTGGGATGGATGTTTTGTACCACAAAAAACTTCTAGTAGAGTTAGCATAATAGAATGGGAGCTTTCTTGTGGCAGAATTATGAGTGAAACAGGAAGACTTCACGATGAACTCACAACAACTATCTATATTTAGGTAAAAGGTCCCAATTAAATTGATGATCATGCAAATTGTAAAGATAAACCCAGAAAGGAAGAGCTTACTATTTCTTTTCTAATTTTTTGTAGAGAAATTTTCAATTTGTAACAAAATCCGAGGAAAGAGGGTTTTTTTTTGTTTGTTTTGTTTGCTTTTTTTTTTAACTGAAGTAATAAATTCTGTTGGTAAAAAAGGAATTTTCTACTGCTGGCACACCGTGCCTGCTTTAAAGCATTTAGAAAAACAGTGTGCTTGTTTTTTTACAGTTATTTGCTTCAGATGTGAGATGGAGTTTTTATATTACCTCATCAAGACATGGAATCAAAAATTATTTCACATTATAACTCATCTCATCGTGCTGTCTTTCATTACTTCAACTTGATGATGGAGGACATAATTATTACGCACGATGACTTCTCATCTCCACAACTTGTGGAATGTCCCAAGACTCCCTGCTTTGGTGACTTCTATTCCCATGGATTTAAGTACTACTGTAAGTTGTTGACAGGCAGCTTTATCTCCAGTCCTATGCACAGATGCTGTGTCACACCTCCCTTAGACACATGAATCATGATGGTTTATGATCCATGGTTATGGAAGTTATCAATAAAGAGTTTTTAAAAACTGTATTCATGTGGCCCCCAAAAAGCTGATCCTCACTCTCAAACTGAAGTCTCCTCCATCTCACTTAATAGCAACTCCAGATTCTTAGCCCCAAATCTGGGCCTTCGTCTTTGAACCCCCTCCTCTCGCACCATTCACACCATCATGAAATCCCATTTTCTCTTCAAAATATAGCTAGGACCTGAGAAGTGTTTTCAGACATGTACTGTTGGCAGTGGAGTCCAAGTGTCTGCTGACTCGGGCCTGGTTTGTTACCGTGGCCTCCCACTGAGGACCTTTGCTGGAGTCCTCATTCTGTCCTCTGCTCTCACCACACACTGGCTAGAAGATTATCCTGGAGAGTCAGTAGCAAGTGCTATCCTGGGCCTCAGCCGTGTGAAGGTCTTCTCGTGGCGCTCAAAGCAGCCTCTAGGAAGTTCTGTGTAGTCTATGCCCGAGTCCTACCCCAACAGTTCTCTATGCCTTATCCCACAACTCTAAACTATGAGTGGATGGAAGAGCAGAAAATAGGAAGAATAATCAGGAATGCAGGTAAAGTGAATAGATTCTGTAGAGGATTTTTTGCCCCAAGAGAACATCTCTGTATGGCTTCCTCGTGATGGTGATAGAAGCTTGGTGTTGAAGAAATCCAGCACAGATTTTAACCATGGCCACTGGATTCATGGCCTCCTGGGGCCGACTGGTCTCTCATTGTTGGCTCTGCTGACTGCACAGACTAATGAAATGTGAAAACATGTTTGTCTCATGTCACACTGTTACAGAAAACAGTTCTTCAATCATTTTGGTAAAGTCTTTTGAAAAGAGTCATGAAATATGTTCTTCCTCAATTGATACACCACACCCACATCTGCTTCTATTGCATGTATGCATTTATAAATACTTCCACCAATCCTGTGCACCCCAGGGCTGTTAGGCAAGCCAATTCCAGCTCCTCCATCAATGACTGGGACATTTACTTGATGCTAAGCTACATGAGTCATGGGAGGCTCCACTCCTGGCTGGATGTTTAGGTTTTTAATCATATCCATTGTCAATATCTAAGAGAGTTTACAGGTACAGAAATTATGGCTTTTGTGTCAGAATGTTTAGTAGTTTATCAGGGGAGGGAAAAACGTTTCAAGCCTACACATCTACATTTTTTCCTCAAATTTGCATTTTTTGCATTGCACTGACCTACAAGAGAAACTTTTGCTTGCACGTTAGAGTGAAGAGGCTCTCCTTTCATTTCTATAAGATTTATTGTAGGCTCTGATTGGACGTTCTTCCTGGGGCATTACAAATGTCACACTGAGAAACACATGAGGGCATTTCAGCATGAAATTTCATGTGTAATGTACCTAACATTTAGTTGTCTACAAATAATAGTAGTTGTGTTATAAAGGGAATGGAGTTGTAAAACACCAAACAATCTATACTTTTTCCCAAATATAAAAACTCCTTATAAATTCTGACTTCCAGTCATGACTTTTTGGCAGTGGTCAATGAGATTCCTTAATAACATTTTACAAACCTTGAGTGTGGCCAAGTTATAAAGGTGTTTTTTTTAATGCACATATGCATGTGGAGTATGTGCAATTGGACATGTGTGTGTGTAGTACAGAGGTCAACATCAGTTGTTTTCAATTGTTGTCCACCTTATTTTTAAAATATTCTTATTTATTAATTTAACAGAGAGATAGACAGAAAGAGGCAAACAGAAAGACAGTATGTGCACTCCAGGGTCTCTAACCACTCCAAAAGAGCTCCAGGTGCAAGAAGAGCTTTGAACATCTGGCTGCATCTGGTACTAAGGAGCAAACCCCAGACCATCAGGCTTTACAAGCAAGCACTTTTAACCACTGAGCCAGCTCTCCAGTTCCTATCGTATTTTTTGAGACAGTGTTTCTCAGTGAGCCTGGAGCTATACTAGCTAGTCAGCCAGCCCCAGAGACTTGCAGTGCTAGCATTACGGTGTGCATTACCACTGCACCCAACGTTTATGCGGGTGCTAGGCATCCACATTCAAGTCTTCATGCTTACACAGCAAGTGCTTTATTACTGAGCCATCGCCCTGGCCCGGCCCCTGGATGTAAAGTTTCCATGATGGCATCGAGTTGGGTTCTCAATGCTGACAGGAGCATGTGCCTCATTTTCCTTCCTCACTTTTCATGCAATGCTGCTTTATTTTCTTCCAGACAAAACAAAATGAAGACCCAGAAGCAGAACGATTAATTTTTAAAGACCCCTCAACTCTGCCATTTTTATCACAGCCTTTATCAAAAGCATGCCTTAAACACATTATTTTCTATGATGTTAATTCTTTTCCAATTGGTCCAGGAATGGCTTATTCCAAAAAAAAAAAAAAAAGTCTAAGTATCAGTCATTCTCTGATATCACGTAAATAGGGTTTGCCCCCTAAAGTCCATGTGTCGGAAGCTAGACAAACAAAACTTCTCCTTCTACAAAATCTATGTTTTAAATGAGCAGCAATTAGAATATCTCAGCTGATGGGCATATCATGTTCACTGTGCATTTTCTGGTATCTGGGTTGATCTTTTTGGCTAGAATTTTTTACATGGAGATGCTGGACAGCATTTATCAGAGAAGCTGCCTTACCAATTCAGAAGCCAAAGACCTCTCCTAAAAGTTTCATCATGCTGCCTGTTCTCACTTACACTTCATCCAGAAGAATCCATCCTCCTCGAGACATGCTTGACAGAAGACCTGGCCTAAAGGAAGCAGAAGCAGCCCCTCTCTCACACAGAATTTTTAAAATATCTTGAACGAATAGTATTCAAACCATCTCTGTCCTTAAACCAAGGCATTTCTCCCAGTGAGCAAGCCAGCTTTGACTGTCCCCACACCAAACACCCAGACTCCTATAAACCTTGACCACAAAGGGATAAACTCTTAGAGGAATAACTCTGACTTGAAGGCGAGAAAACAAGTGTAGCAAGTACAGGCATCTAATCTCACTATTCTCAAGAGCATCCCTTATTCTCAACAAATAACCATGGACAGCAGTATGCTTTTCTTAGTTGCTGCTCTTTCTGGACCTGAGGCACAGCTAGAGAAGCTCTGAAATGGATGTTTTGGTGTGGAAGGACGTAGAGGCCATGACAGGAAAATCCCCAGAGCAGGGAGGTAAGCAGCAAACAGCAAGTACAACCCTGGGGTCAGGCCCCAAAATACAGACTTCTTATGCAATTGTGACCATTGCTTCATGCTATAATTCTCTGAGCACAGCCAGGAAAGGGAAGACTGGATTTGCAGGGTCCTCACATATTAATATCTATTCACCACTGAGACTTAAGCAATTTAACACACTGGAAATCAAGCCTGCCTTTCAAGTCCTTTGCATTGTGGAACAAAGTGTTCCCAGCTTGTTCTATTTTTTGCCACTGGACCATTTCATTTTGAAGATACACTTGGGGAAGATGACAGCATTAATTTAGCAAACAATATTCATTTTGTTTTCATTAGTTGTTTTTGTAGTTTCATGTTTTGATGCTTGATCTGATAAATGCATCATGCCCAGAGGTGCCTGAATTTGCATTAATAGCAGCATCTCATTCACACCTCATCACTGATAGAACAGCTCAGCTTCACTGTCAAAGGAGCATGAGTCAGAAATGTTCACGAGAGGAGGACTTGGTAGCATGCAGATGGAAGCTGCAGGAAGGTTGGGGGTGTGAGTGGGGAGGACAAGGAAGTATAGGCCGAAGTGCAAGTCCCCATGGAGGATTAGCAGGCATGAATTCTCTAAATAGATCACTGATGGGCAAGTTACTGAAGCCACATAAACCTCAGGATGTTTTGAACTGGAAAATGGTTAGGATCAGCTTTACCACTGAAGAGATTTAGGATTCTATAACTGTGTAATTAAATACACCAAGAGTGTGCTTTTGTGGGCTGGTTAAGTACAGTTCACAATTGTAATTCTTCAGTTGGAGTTTTTAGAAGGATGGATTTTGTATACAAGTGATTGTTTTATTCCATCCATAATATGTATCATTGACTGAAAGACTTTAAGACATAACTTATGCTATTTTTTTGAGGTAGGCTCTCACTCTAGCCCAAGCTGACCTGGAACTCACTCTGTAGACCACGCTGGCCTTGAACTCCAGGTGATCCATGTAACTCAGCCTCCTGTGTGCTGGGATTGTAAGTGCTGCCACCATGCCCAGCTTTGAACTGTCCTTGTAATGTCTGGTTTCTTATCTGAGTTCCACCAGCATGCTGTTGCATGAGTACAGTTGGCCCTTCGTTAATGCCCACAGGCTTCACCTCCACTTAGTTCACCAACTGCAGACCAAACATAATTTTTAGTTCATTTGTAGTGTGTGAGGTGTATGTGTATGCAGTGCAGGGCATGTATGTATGTGTGCAGACACACAGGCCCCGTGCATACACATACAGAAGTCAGAGGAGGACAGTGGGTGTGCTCTGGAACTCTACCATATTTACTTGAGACAGTGGACCTCGAGTTTACACCACATTTTAGTTAAACTGGTTTAGCGGCAATCCCCAGCTGTCTTCCTGTCTGTGCTTCCTCCGTGGGAATACATGGCCATCCCCAGCCAACTCAGGTCCTCATGCTTGTCCATAAGGACTCTCACCAACTGAACCATCTCCTCGGCCCTCAAAAATGTTTTAAAAATTATATCGTGTTTGAAGGCTTTGTGTGTGTGTGTGTGTGTGTGTGTGTGTGTGTGTGTGTGTGTGTGTATGCCAGAGACTAATGCTGGGTGTCTTCCTCTACTCCTTCTTTACTAAGGCAGGGTCTCTATTTTGCACTCAGAGCTCATCAATTTGACTAGTCTACCTACCTACCTTGCTTGGGGATCTTATCACCACCTCCTGGATACCAGGATTACAAGTGGACCACCCTGTAGTTACATGGGTGCTGGAAATCTAAATTCCACTCCTCATGCTTTATCCACTGAGTCATCTCTCCAGGCCATGAACAGATTTTTTCAAACAGAAAGAGAAAAAGAAAGAGGGGCAGAGAGCGAGCCAGAGAGAGTCCATGTATGAATGGGCACATAGGGGCCTTTAGCCGCTGCAAACAAATTCCAGATGCATGTGTCACTTGCCACTTTATGCACCTGGCTTTACATGGGTACTGGAGAATTGAACCTGGGTCTTAGGCACTGCAGGAAGGCACATTAACTGCACTCCATCCCTGAACAGACTTTTAAAAAACTCATTTCATAAACAATTTAGTATAGCAACTAACCATATAGCATTTATATTGTATTAGGTATAAGTAATCTAGAGGTTACTTCAATAAGGGAGGATGGGCCATATGTAAATACAATGCCACTGCGTATAAGGGCTTGAGCATCCATAGATTTGGAGGGGTGCTAGAATTAATCTCCCGAGGATACTGAGGTATCACTGTATTTTTCTCCTACTTTTGAAAATTAGGAGTCCCCAGCTGGTTTGTGACTGACTCAGAGGTAGAGTGCACAGTTAGCATATGGGAGGCATGTGCATTCAACCCTATCATTCTGAAAGGTTATCCTCAAAGTTTAATGTAACTTGGCTAGTCACCTCACTAGGAAACGGCAGAACCAAGATCCAAACTTCCTGCTCTCAGTCTTCCAAGCCTGCTCATCGAACTGCATCGTTTCTAATTAAATTTCCAAACAGCCATGTTTATGGCATTCATGTATCTGCCGCTGTGCTTAGAAATGACACAGCATTGTGCTCCAACACGAATGTTTATATACAGATTCAGTCTATTGTCTCATTCCACACAGCTTGATAGAGCAGTTCAGAAAACGCACCCTTAGAAATGAAGGCTTTGGGGAAGAATGGTAAGCATTCAGATTTACTTAACCATTTAATTGTGGAACTTGTTTCAGTATGCCTGTACCCAAAAAGTTCTTTATGCCTCTGTGATTATCCTTAGCACATTTTATGAAGTCATTATATTTTATTCCACTATTAGATTTGATGTTTCTAAAAATATATAAGTAAAGCCTTCCTTGTCTCTAAATTCCCCATGTGAGATATATGTTATAAACAGAATGAACTTTGTTTAGAAATAATTTAGAAAACAAGAATTTCTCCAAACCAATTTACCATGAAAAATTTTCCTCAACACCTCTTTTATGAAAGAGCAAAATGATGAAAGAGCAAAATGAAGAAAATGGGAAAAGAGAAACATTTACTTCTGTCCAGATGGGAAGGGAAAATCAGAGGAAGAAGAAAAGTCTTAAAATTAAAATCAGTTCAGCAGGCAGCAAAGGAGGAACTGTGCAGTCAGCAGGAGACTGACATGCCGTCCACATGAAACTAAACCCTGCCAACTGAAACCTGCTTCTGAAAATGTGTGCCTTCCTTGTGTGATACCTTGTACAGGAGAACGATGTCCATAGTGTTTTTATTCCGGCACTTAGACTGAGCTCAAGTTCTTACCCAACAGTGCAAGAAGAGAGAATTGGACAGTCTCTATTTTAGACTCCGTTAAGATCTTGATGATCCAGGAAGAAGTAGCTGAGCAACAGCTGATGCAATGCAATCTTAAATTCATTTAAATTATGGTGTGAAAAGTGACTAGAATGGAGACCTCTGGCACCATAGCAGAAACTCTACCCAGTCCCTCTCCTCCTTAGGGCCAGGTTGCCTGTCTTGTTCTCTTTATGGACTAGGAGCCCAGAGTAAACATCCTATTGCAGTTACCTGCATTAGAAACAAACTGATAGTTGTTTCAGCAGAGATTTAGCCTATATATAGAGAACGATGCATGAATCATACCAAAGCAATGACAATCTCTCCTTAACCAGCTCTTAAAATTATTTGCAAAAATAGCTGCTTTACTTAAATTCTCTTGAGTCCTTCTGTTGTCTCTGCTTCTGGTTCAGAAGGAATGATTATTGTTTAAAATTTTTAGAATGACACTTTCTCATCTTTATATATTAGATGGAAAAATAAAGACATCTCAGTGGTTTTTACAGGAACTCATATTAACATAAGCATAACTCTTTTCTGTGCATTTAATGCTCTTATTATGAAAGAAAGGGAGAATGAAACCGTAGTTCTTTAGCACAGTGAGAATGATACTACATCATCAATAATAATTCTTGCACAAAATTAAAGTGACAGTGAAAACGTGAGCTGAAATCTTTTTAGCACTAAGCAACTCCTTTACTTGTGTCATTAAACACAGGAAGGACTCTGAGGGGACCTGAGCTAAGAAAAAAAATCAAAGGACCAATCTCATTTTGTGCCTTGCTCCTACCTAAGACCCTTTGATCTCCAGGAGAAGGAACCTGGATTGTGTGCAGGACAAATTCTGTTCCAGATATTCCCTTTGAGGCAGTCATTAGGATGCATTAGCTATCTATGTCTATCTCTACCTATAGATTATAGAGATATACAGATACACAGATATTCAGATATTGGAAGAGATATAGAGATGTAGATAGACGGATGAAACAGGGAGTAAGTAGTTGAGGAAATGTCCCCCTTCCTGGTTTTGAGGTAATCTCCACTGATTACAGCTCCTTCCACACACTCCATCTTCATTGCTCGAGCTTTATGATTCTGAGACAATCATTTTCTCCATGTTCACCTTTCAGATACAAAGAAATATCAGCTTTCAGTAATTGCTTGTATCTGAATATCTGATATCCTTTCTATTCCTTTACTCAGAAATCAGTTGTTGGGTCATCTTTTCCTCAAGAGACATGGACAAACATCTATTCACCCAAGATAAAGGACCGATGACAAAACAAGTTATTATCCACTCCAAGGTGGCAAGGGGTGAACATGCAGAACTTGTTATACTCATGGGAAAAGCCCATACTACAACAATGGTTGCCATTAAAGTCCCTTCCATTGGGGTGGATTCTGTTTCTAGCTAGGTTCTGATGGATACAATATCATGAGTTGAAAAGTAGAGCAAATTACACTCTTCAATACCAGTGTCTTAACGCTGATGAAATGTCTATGAAAAATAACCTGCCTTCTTTCTGTGTAATTGAATTTGGAATGAGTCAGTTCACCAATAATATCAGGTTACTATGGCCAGGAGGCTGTTTAATCCTGGATATCATTCAGGATTAATGCCTATGAGTTCTGCCCATTGAGACTTGCTTCTTTTGTCATTACCCACACTTCTTGCAAAAAGGAATAGGTATTATACTTTGTCTTATTCCAGGGAGAAGAGAGAACAGACAGAGGAGGAATATGCAACAGGAGTGAAGTAGATTTTTTTTGGGGGGGGGGGTGCGTCACAGGCACACAGAAACATGGATTCAATCTTGCCTGCTATGGCAAGACTAGAATCCATACTTGATTTAGTCTCATCCATGGTGGTTGCAAGCAACAACTTCTTACTTCTTTCTCAAGGTTTCCCAGGCTTAGTACCCCTGTGGCCTGACCCCTCCTGAGTCAGCCTCTGGAATCCACCAACCAATCAGATCTGTCCTTTACACACCTGAGCCTTAAGAGGAGGCTCTTCCTAAAATATCTCTTTGATTCTTAGAAATGGGCTTGAGGCCCATGTGTGAGTTCTCCTGGGCCTCTCCCTATCACTGACCTCACTCTCTGTGTGAGGGGTATCTTCTCAGTTCTCCATTTCCACCTTCCTAGCCTGGATGGGAAGGAGTAGAGTTCATTTTGACTTAGGTTTTCCTGCTAGCCTTCCCCCCTGTTTCTAAAATAAATCTTATAATTCATAATTTACCTTTCTCTGAGTTCCAGTTTTCAATTGATAATTTGAAAGAAGACCTGAAGTTGGGGTTCACAGGCCTAGACATCATGTGCATCTTTATGGAATCGATTCCCTCCTGCATCATGAGGACTCAGAAATTAAAGAGCCTTTCCACACAGCATATGTGGCAAAAATAAAAATAAAAAATAAAAATAGGTAGCATCGATCCTCTGTTAACATTTTTTTTTCTTGTTTTTGTGATAACTCTATCTAGTCCAGGCTGGTCTGAAACTTGCTACATAGCTCAGTCTGGCCTCCAAATCATGATTCTCTTGCTTCAGCCTTCTGAGTTCTAGGATCACTGTTGTGTATACCACACCCTGCTGACATAAATTATTGAATTCTTTACGTAGAAGATATATACATTACCTTACTAAATCCATAGAATTAAAGTAAGACTTACTGGAAAATAAGTTTTCACAGCACCCTGGAAAACTGGAAGCAATAATCCCATTCTGGGGCATCCAGACTCTCACACTGCTTAATCCCTGTCTGACGGTGACATTTTACAGACATCAAGTTTAGGGTTGAAGTAGAAAATTGGCTGCTATACAACTCCTTTCAGAAAATGGAGGAGGCCTTGCAAATGACTCTTGTCTGCCTTGTGTGTTTGCTAGTGTGAGCTCCTGCTCTGTGTGCCGGGAGCCAAGACAGCAAAGCAGACATACGCTGCATCTGCTCTGCTCCTGTGTGACCACCTCCCTTCTGATTAGGTTTGTATCCTTGACAAATTAAATCAGGAACTTAATGTAACCTTGCAGTATGTGTGTTGGGAGTGAATTTCTTCCTGTCAATCGGTAAACCGGCTGAAACACTGCAGTTCTCAATAAACACGGCCTATTAATGTCATCTTAATCACCGTGGTTACCTAACTGGAAACAGACATTTCTCAGAATTGAAGGTTTTTTTTAAAGAAATCAGTTGATTTTTTTCAATATAATCTTTGAGCAAGTGCAGATGCAGAGGCTAAAACTTTCACTGCAATTATGAATAAAGCTTGATTGAAGGAAGTGAAAACGTCACCCTGTTACGGAGTGGGAGATGAACCCTATCAGCAGAGCATGAATGATGAAACCATTTCCAGGCTGGCCCATAACAGACACAATTCTCTAATCACACATGACTAAGAGTTTTAGCAATTTCCATTAAGAATCTGAACTTCATCTCAAAGCCTGTTTTCTATGCTTCAGAGTTTTGTTGTTTTTAATTATGCTTAAATCAACTTGAGAGAACAGCTTAGCCATTTTACGCCACGGCATGGGATTAGAGCCTTTCCTTTTCTTCAGATGTCTACGTGCTGTCTTCAGAAATAGTTTGAAATAATTAATCTGATTTGGCGCCCCATCCGGGACTTCAGCCACTCCGCTGCCTAGAATGGGCAGCCATTTTTGATGGTAGGTTTCTCTCTGGGGAGCTCCCTATGAAGGACAGCTAAAAACTGAAAACAACCCCCCTGAGGCCTGATATTAATGGGTATTTTCTGTGCCTACCTCAGGGTTTCCACTTTTATGAAATTAGGAAATCACATATGTTTTTAACAAATTTCTTTCTTTTTGCAAATATTTTTCTGTACATTATTTTGTAGCCAATAAATCCCAAATATGATCTATAAAAACAGAAGCTTTCTCTTTGTAACAGAAGTTGAGGTATAGAGTCCCTCACTTAACCCCATGCTGCCTGCCTTTGGGGAGCACTAAAGATTCCAAAGGAAATCAAGGGTTCAGATGGTTTCCAAGGATCCTGACTACCCTGGCTCTCATTCCAGAAAGTTATGAGATTCTAATAAATGCCGTTTACTAAGTGTAATTTGTACACAGCCTAAAATAAGCATTTTAAACTCAGTATTCTTTGTAAATTTTAGAAAAATTGTACAAAGTGGAGCCTATTAATTCCCCAGTTCAGATGAAAGAATGGACACCCTGGAGTTGCAATAAGTTTCCTGAGGTCACAAACACCAGAAAGTGTAGCCGGAGGGCGCATGTTCAAGTCTAGAGACTTTATCAAAGAACCCAAAGACTAGAAACTAGCCTGCTGAAATAGTGTGTCCCTTCTTCAGCTTCAAAGTACCTCCTCTCCTCCCTCTTCTTTCACTTATATTCTCTTCCTTTCTTAATTTTCATTTCTTTTCCTTCCCCTCCTTTCTCCTTTCTACACATTCCCTTCTCTTCTTTTCTCTTTGGTTCTGTTCAAATTTCTCTCCAGCACTGTAGAAACTTATAGCAGGATGATGGGATGACTGAGAGCTGCTATGTTTCATGGCATACATTCTCTAGGAATCCAGACAGAAAATTCCAGAGCATTTCTTTAGAGCTAGGTTCCATCTCTGAAGCAGTCTGTCATGACCATGGGAAAGGAAGAAGGCTCAAGACTGCAGCAGAATAACAGTCCTCAGAGGAGAGAGACCAGAGGACACAACCACCAGGACCAGCTGGGTTAGGAAGTGGATCCATTTACTAGAGTCGGTCCTCACTAAGTTTCCCATTATGATTCTCTGAGTATTCCCTATCTGCTTTGGCCATTCTGCATAAATATGTAAAGATCCTGAAGCCCAAGAATGTGGTCTTAAAGATTTCATTTCACAACTCATATATTCCTAGACACACTGCTTCTCTTCTAGTTCAGTCTTTTTATGTTTATTGTGTGCATTTTGTTATGTTTGTGAAACTTGTCTTACTTTTCTCCTAGGTGCTTCCCAGGTTGTCAATCAAGATTGACATTCACTGAGACAAACTGACAGAAAAGCTTTGTGCCCCAGAGTTCGGTGCTGAAGCCTCTGGACACTCTGACCTTCAAGCAGTGAATGGATGTTTCTCCTACTTCAAAAATCAATGACTGAAAAACAGCAAAGGGAACTTGGACTTCTTTATACTGGTGACAAAATAAAGACAAGAGAAAAGTCCACCATTCTGCACAGGGATGGTCAACAAAATTCTGGCAACTGACCCCAGACTGAGTAGTTATAGGAAAATGCTGTTTACTGTCCTGAGCCAACTGAGTCCTGATACTTTCTGTGCCATGGAAACATTAAGTGCAGATTTAGAATATGAAATCATACAAGCCCAGCATATTGGTGCACGCCTTGATTCCCAGAACTTGGGAAGCATAGGTAAGAGGACTGCCATGAGTTCAAGGCCACTCTGGACTACAGATTGAGTTTGGAGGTAATTGGGTAACTTTTGTTTTGTTTTTCAGTTTTTTTGGAGTTTAGAAGGTAAGGCCTCACTGTAGCCCAGGCTAACCTGGAACTCATTCTATGGTCCCAGGCTGGCCTGAAACTCACATTGATCCTCCTACCTTTGCCTCCCAAGTGCTATGGACAGAGTAGAAACAGATAGGTGTGGCTAGGTACTAACCAGCTACAAACCACAGAGGTCCAACCTTGACCAGCCTGGGGATGCCACTGAAAATTTGTTGCCATGTTACACAAACATGGGCAAGTCCCCCTTTCCTATTTATGCTTCTATGCATCGAGTGATTTTTACAACCAGAACTAAGGTACAAACAAAGGGTTATTTTAATTTTAAAAAGTGTTACAACATCAAATACAGATTCAGGCAGGTTTTTTTTCCTTTCTTTTTTCCTTCCTTCCTTCCTTTCTTTCTTTTTCTTTCTTTCTTTTTTTGCAAGGCAAACACTTTATGACTGGTGAGTTATCTCTCCCAATTCTTGTACTACTTTTTTAATTAATTATTTTTATTATTAATAAGTAGAAACTTTGTGTGTTCGGATCTTATATTGGTACCCCCCCCCATTTCCCTCCTCCCTGCCCCTATTCCACCTCAGTGGACCCTCCTCAATGGGATTTGTTCAGGCAGTTTTAATACTTGATATTTAAGAGGTTTTTTTTTTAAAGAACATTAGATTATTAAACTCATGGTACAGAAGAATAAGCATGATGTACTTAATACAAAGAAAGTATAAAAATAATGCATCACAACTTAGGAAAGCTCTGGGCTTAGTGAGGAAATGAACTAACCACATGGAATATTTTTCATAATAGGAAATACTATCATGATCTTCTCTTGCAAAGTATCAAATACCCAAGATATTCTTTCTACTATTCTCACAAAATAGCAAGTTCAGTTTAGAGGTAAAGCAACATGATTTTTATGAATAATATATTCTTATTCATAAAGTAGGTACTGCTTTATCTCTGAGAATCTGGCCCAGGCCAATAAGCATGTCTCCAAGCATGCTCCAGACAAGGACCACCTTTGTGGTAGTTTGAATACATGTCCCCCAAAAGAATTATAGGCATATTAAAGATTGTAAATTGTCTCCAGCCTTCTGGCTGGAGGAGGTCTCACTTTGGCCTGGCCTCCTGGGGTCTGGCCCTGAAGTATTCCTAAATTGGATGCAAAATTCTAGGGTTACATATGCAAAAGAGTAGCCAGAACTCAAGTCTGGCAATTCTGTTGTTATGTGAGTTACAGTGTTATAGTGTGCTTGCTTGCTTCTGGAGGTGCTGGTCTCTGCTTGGATCTGTGGGCCAGCATTTCCTTAACTTCCCCTGGATCTGTTACTTTAATAAATACTTTCCTCCCCAAAATTTTGCCTGGTTAGGAGATTCATCCCAGTGGTGTGTGGCTGACTACAACAGCCTTTCAAACACAAGGCGATCTGATCTCTGTGCAGCTTGGTTGATTAAAGGGAAGAAAATTATACAGAGATAAATGCATTTTGGTGTAGCCAGCATGTACTAATGAAGTTATGGAGAAAGAAAAAAATCCTTCACACCCATGTTCTGCTCAAGATACTTTATTGTCCAACATGTTGCAGTGGAAAAAAAAATGAGAAACTCTGTGGTATGAGTCATGGGTGTATACTCACATTGAAAGCCTGAGACAAGTCACTTTAATCTCTGGTGGCCTTAGCTCCCTCATTTTAGAAACTAGGGTAAATGATTATACTACAGTCCTGAGCTCACAGTGGTGTGAGGCTCCAATGAGATAATGTTCCTGAAAACCCTGTTAAATGTGCTAGAATCAAAAAAGTGACTTTCATTAACACCATTAGCATCGAAGTGTAAATCGAAGTGTGAATGATTGTGAACTTCAAGAGTATATCTGAGTTTCACACTTCTTCCCTTTGCTCTAGAAAAGCATCTTCAGTCACCACATTTTAAAGTCAACCTCATCTGAAATGAACTGTCTTAAAGCCTCTTGATTCAGGCACATGGCTACTCATCCTAGAGCCAGGTCAAGGGCATCATGGGACCCAGAGTGGAAAGTTCTTTGCAGTCTAAATTTTGGGAGCTCTTCAGGAAATGATGTGTTGATACATCCATATTATGTCCATGATTTTGATATTTGTTAACCTTGTGATTACAAGACAATAGAAATAGAAGCTGAGCTCTGCTAGCAGGCTGCTACTATTTTTGCGGCAATCCAAAGGGTTAGAGCTGCTGTGCCTTCTGGGACGAGGATGTTGACATTCTGTTCCTACCATTGACTTACATTCAGACGAAGAGTTTATCAAATTTCTTTCCAATCTATTTATGGTCAATATATTGGTAATGATAATTATATGGTTTAATTTACTATTTAATAAACTAAATTTAAGTGAGGAGAAAAAAACATAGAATTGTCTCACCAGTTTGAAGCTGAATGGTTTGGACAGATAAGAAATCACTAATTAGTTGTAGACTGAATGATACAAAGTTTAGAGGAAGGAAAATAAAGACAAAAGTTCCCACAGTATATGAGAAACATCTTGACTTTATCTCTCTGCTTTCAGAAATGGAGAAATGTAGGCTTATGCTCAATGTAATGAAATCAATTTGAACTTTTATCAATGGACTCTTACACATACATATGCCTGAGCCCAATCAAAAAAGATTGAGAAAATACAAACATAAGTTTATTAAAATAAAATTTTTAAGCTATGTAGGAGTCATGTCTATTATTCTCTATTTGACATTTTAAATAAATTGAGTAATTTTATATTGCTAATCTATTGGTTTGTGACGTGGAATTATTCCAAATTAGGAACATTATATAGCACATTATTTAAAAATTCAATTACATTAATGAATATGGATTGATTAATAACTCTGAGATGAATAAAAATTTATGTCCTACTTTCCACGTCCACTTCTTACACCTGAGAAAGGTCTGAGGGATTCTCTTGAAGTGTGAAGATTATAATTTGCATAATCTGAGAGCCTGGCTGGCCCTGAATGGTATAATGTAGCCCAAACAAATGCAATCGTGGTTCTTCTAAACACACCTAATCCATGTACTAAAAATACAACCTGATATTTTTAATTTTACATGATAAGAAACCACATTTATTACCATCACTACAACTGTATGAAAAAGATTTGTTATAATTGCAAGGAAAAAAATGAGCATTCAGGTTAAATATTCTGTAGTATTTAGTGTGTATATTTTATATTCATTGCTCTTTCTTTTTTAAATTTATTATTTATTATCCATAATTAGATATACTTAATAAGCGAATAATGTGTTGATGTCTCCAATTCCCCCATTTCCCTCTTTCTGGTCCCCAACCATCTTTCTTTCTTTTGATCATTTTCAGCAAACACTGAGCTCCTATAATACGCCAGACCTGAAAATGATGGAGCAAGACAAATGGAAGCTATATAATTAACAAGATCTCTTAATTATTTTCAAAGTGTTCTGGGAGGACCTCAGAAGGGTTAATGATACAATCCAATTTGTATTTTGAGGATTTTTTTTTTGGGGGGGGGGTTATAAGAAGAAAAGTTTCAAGGGGAAGAGAGGGAATCAAGTCAACCAGAATGATGTGCGTGCCTTGTCTCCTCTCCAGGACACAGGTGTTGTCACAGCATGACAAGTGTGTGTCTCCTTCACTCACTAGATGCTGAGCTCCTTGCTGCATAGCTGCACCTATTTCTTGCTTAATAATATGCCTGAATTTTCTAGAATTATCCTGATTTAAAATCCTGTCTTGAAATTTCTATCTGAAAAAGAGAAGTCAGATATTCCAATAAGTGAGTCTCAAAAAAAATTTTTTAAGATACATAAAAGACATCACTTTGCTTGGGACACATGGCCAAAGCACTGAGTATCCAACACTACTGAAGGCACAGTAAGTTGAAGTCATTTCATATATTTTTTTCTCAGTCTTTTTTTATTTTATTCATTTTCAAGCAGAGATAGAGAGAGAGAGAGAGAGAGAGAGAGAGAGAGAGAGAGAGAGAGAGAATATCAGGGCCACGATCTTGTGGGTCTGGCTTATGTGGGTCCTGGGGAATTGAACCTGGGGCTTTCGGCACTGGAGGCAAGTGCCTTAACCTCTGAGCCATCTCTCCAGCCCTTTTTTTTAAATATTTTTTTCTCAGTCTTTTTTATTTTATTCATTTTCAAGCAGAGATAGAGAGAGAGAGAGAGAGAGAGAGAGAGAGAGAGAGAGAGAGAGAGCATTTCATATATTTTTTAAAATCTTCTTTTAGGTAACTTTTGAAAATGTGAGATTTTGCAAAAATGGCATCAATTCCTTTGTCATTTTGGGGTATTTTTCTAGAACTACATGCATTTGCTTTCATTTTGGACTCATCAGTCAATTTTCAAGGCAATCTGAGTTCACTTTTTGTGAAAAAGATCTTCAAGAAAATATTCTGCCAAGGAATTTAGGACACAATCAAGATAAATGCCATCCCTACCTTTCTCTCATTCTAAACACCCTTTCCTGAATCCATCTGAAAGAATGCATTGCCCGCCAGGCTGCTCCTTCCACACCTCTGTATGGTTGCTCTCCAACTTCCCACTTCATCCCCTGCCCACCTGCTTCTCCTGTTCTGGTCTGTTCTCTGGCCACTGCTGTTGCTCCAGATTCTGAATACCAAAACGATGAAATTACACATCTCCTAAGCCATCTCCATTGTTCTTTGCAGGCATTATTTTTATTCTAGCCTTTTTTCATTGAAACTTTAGATCATTCGTTTTAAAAGTATATATGATGAGGTTTTCGTAGAGCCAATGTTCAAAATGCATGCTTGTCAAGTGAAAAGATTATAAGAGGAAAGAATAGACACCAATCATTTGTATGCAAGGCAGATGTGTGGATTGAATCAGATGTCCCCCACTAACTCATGGGTTCTGAATGCTTGGTCCCAGCTCATGGCAATTTGGGACACAGGCCTTGATAGAGGAGGTGTGTTGTTAGGGGCAGGCTTATGGGGTGTTAGAGCCAGCTCCCCTTTGCCGGAGTTGGGCTCACTCTCCTGCAACCTTCCACCTGCTGTGGCAGAGGTGAGGTCCAGCCTCTGATCATGTCATGCTTTCGCCTGTCATCATGAAGTTTGTAAGCCAAAACAGAACAAACAACAAACTTCCCTCTCAGCTGTTTTGGGTCAGGTGCTTTGTCCCAGCAATGAGGAGTCAATTCTCCACCATAATGTAGCCTAACCAGTTGGTGCTTCTGAGCTGAGCTCAATGGCTGGGTTTCTGTGCAATGCTCAAGAAGTCTTCTATTACCACTAGAGGCATGGGTGGGACCTAGGTTTCTTCTCCAGAGAGCTTGGCTTCATCAAGTCCTCATTGCCACAACTATATAGGACTTACATGCCCTTTAAAGTCCTTTCCAACTCTAAAGTAGCATGAGAAGTTTAGAACTCAGTGACTAAGAATGTTAGGTTTGTTCCTTTCTTGTTTCTACTCTGTAATGTATTTCTCTAGATGTTGAGGAAACAGCAACGAATGACACAGAACAAATGTGTAACAAAATTCTGGCAGGAATCAACATTTGTCCCAGATGGTTCAAATTAAATGATTTTATGAAAAATCTACTTAGCTATGTTGGAGAGTGTTTAGGAAATAAAAGAGGGAGGTTGCTCACCCCAGGACAAGTAAAAGGCTACTTATGGTCAAGTGTAATGTCAAAGGGGTGAGGAATACATCATGGAAGCCAGCGAGGAAGGGCTGCTTAGAAAAAGCCATGAGGGATCCAGATGCGATGTGAAGACAGGAATAGAGAAAGTCTCTTACCAGAGCCCCACCCCAACTACGAAGGTAAGGGTAAGGGAAGGAAAGGATGCTGTCTCCAGTCTCGGAGGTCCTAGTGACAAATGGGGTTAAAGGGAAATCGCATTACGTTACCATGAAACGGAACCAAAAATGTTTTAAAACTTAACTAATAATACAAATGACACAATATAATTGTGATAAGAACCAGTGCAATAAATTCTTTCCACAAGGGAGAGAACGAGCTATGTTAAAAACATCCTATGATAACAAATTTGTGCCAATTTAATTAAGCACAACATCCTTCCTTTAGAGTCTTCTAAGTTTTGGTGCATTTGATATAATAAAGGAGCAGAAATAATGCAAGCAAGTTGTATACATGAAAAGAAAACACCCACATGCCACCACCACACTGGAACATTATCAATACCATCCATAAACACTTCCTTCTTCCCCACTGTCTCAGTAGAACCGGCTGCCTAGTCCCACTCCTCCTGTTCTTCTTGCATATCGCTAGCTTTACTTATTTGTGAAACTTATAAGAAATTATGTCATGGAGTCATTCTTTTACGTTTTGCTTTTTTCACTCAATAGTGAATTTCTTTCTTTTATGATAATTGGCCAGTTATGAAAAGGGGTGTTTTAAATTCCCCAAATAAATAGGATTTTTAAAGATGTAAAAAGATTCTTTAAAATATGCAGGGTTAAAAAACTTGTGTCCAGTGCCAGGTATGGTGGTGAGTGCTTTTAAATCTCAGCATTCAAGAGGTTGAGGTCAAGAGGAGGATCTCTGAGAGTTCCAAGCCAGCCTACACTACAGAGTGAAGTCTAGGTCAGCCTGCATTAGAGTGAGACCCCGACTAAAAATATATATAATTCTGTCTTGATTTTTTTTGTGTGTGTGTGTGAGCTGAAACCTTGTTTGTAAACACTAATCCACTGAAAAATTTGTTGAGAATAACTTCCTCTACAGCCAACATAATGAATGATATAGATACAGATTCCCTAATATTTACTGAGGCCTTGTATGATTGAGTTCCAAAAAGGAAAGGTATTGAAAAGTACTTCTATTCTCCAATTTAAAAAGATATTGTCTTGGGCCTAGGAATAATCAGTTGCTAGAGTGCTTGCCTACCCTGCACAAAGCCCTGGGTTCCATCCCCTGCACCACACAAAACTGGGTATGGTGGCACATATTTGTAGTGCCAGCACTAGTGAGGGGTGGATCAGAAGTTCAACATTGGCTACATAGTGAGTTTGAATTCCAGCTTGGTATACATGGGACTCTGTCAAACAAAGGAATGAAGGACAGATGGAAAGAAAGAAGAAAGAGAGGGAGGGAGAGAGGAAGGGAAGAATGAAGGGAAGAAACAAGCTTTGTTTAATATATTACTTGTCTAAATTATGCTACTTAAACCTTTCACATATTTGCTGATTAAATTATTGGTGATAGAATTATTTTAAAAATCTCTCACTATGATACTGAATATTTCTGTTTGCCTCTGACATTTTGTCTCTTTCGATTCTCATATTTTAAACCTGTTATTTTATTCTTTTTTAATATTTTATTTATTCATTTTCAAGCAGAGAGATATACACACAGAGAGCTAGAAAGTGAGTGAGTGAGTGAGTGAGAGAGAGAGAGAGTGAGAGACCAGGGTTACCACCTTGTGGGTCTGGCTTATGTGGGTCCTGGGGAATTGAACCTGGGGCCTTAGGCACTGGAGGCAAGTGCCTTAACCTCTGAGCCATCTCTCCAGTCCCTGTTATTTTATTAAGGGATAGATTATTCTATTGGGTTCAAGCTTATACCAATATGGCATTTTATAGGGTTTCCTGATAATTCAGATTTATATCTATTTATTTTGTACATACTGTTTAATCCTAAATTTTATTTTTTCTTTCTCTTTAAGCAAAATAAAATAAACAGACATTATTAGAGAAAAAAACAACCCGTGGATCAGGCAGCAGTCAGAACAGGCGGGTTTTGAAAGGCCCACAGCAGCAGTGTGAGTTTTGTTGGTGGACAGAGAAAGATGCTGAGGATTACCAAGTGGTCAGAGTGGAAGACCCTCAGTTAGAGGCTTGGAGGAAGGACAGTCTGGGGCACTCTCCAGTTCTGTTCTACTATCTACATTGAGTCTCAGTTTGCCTTTGCAGCAGCCTAAAATGCTGGGGCCACTGCAAATGACCTCCAGGTGCAGGTGACACCTTGGATATCTGACTTTACATGGGTACTGGGGAATTGAACACAGGCCTTGTTGCTTTGCAAGCAAGTGCCCTAACAGCCCACTAAATCAAATTTTAAACAAAGGCCTTTTTTAAAATTATTTTTCTTGCTTTCTCTTTTTTTTAAAAAATTACAACTTTGAACATAAACATCAATCCTTCCTTTTCACAATTATCCTTGAAATTTCAATATGCATACTTAGCAAAGTCTGCCATCAGTCGATAGCTTTATCCTCATCCCAACAATACAAAGACCTTCATGTGCAATTCTTTTGGCCACTGTACGGCTGCTTTGCCCATTCAGTGCTTTGTCTGTATCCCACAGCTGTTAATACTATTATCTGTGTACACAAACAGTAAAGTTATCTTCTCCACTTCTGATTAGATACACGTTGACCCTTATTATTCAATTTCCAAGTGTATCATCTTTTCCTTTAAAAATATTTTTAGCATATTTTTCTGAATTCATTCCTTCTGTTGCATTAACACTTTCATTAAGTTTTAAATTCATTAACCATGGTTTCAATTCTAGCATTTCTAGAAAATGGTACTTTCTATTTTTAATATGTATATATTTGTGGGGTGGGTGGCATGTGCCACAGAGCACATTGAAAGGTCAAAAGACAAGATCTGTTGTTGCTACAAACCACTGGACTAGAAAGGAAGGTCAGGCTAGCTGGCCCCCAAGCTGTAGATTCTCCTCCCATAGGCAGGGCAGAATCACACGAGCATGCACCACTTTGCATCTGGTTTTATATGGATGTAGGAACTTGAACCCAGGCCATCAGGCTTTGCAAGCAAGCACCTTAAGCCCCTAAGCTTTTACTCCAGCACCCAGAAAAATGGTGCTTTCTTAACCATCAACTTAAAAGCCTTGTGACACAAAAGTTTTAGTCCCTTCCCTGGCTTGATGTTGATTTTACTCAATTCCCATTCTCCACCCATGAACATTTCCTACTGTTCTAGTTCTGCTCCTGGGTGTGGCCTGAGACATTGTCTGTACTTATTTACTTAAAATCAGTGTTGAGCTGTAAGTATAGACAAAGATCAACTTCATAAATAAAGGGCATACACACCCTAACCTCCACTGGGTGCAAATACCTCGTTATGGTGGCAACAGCCTGGTATTAAGGCAAAAGAAACAAACTGACCTGCAGACCAGGATCTCTATGAGACAGATTCATGTCTCAAAATTTAATAAAAAATACTGATGGCAGCACAGCTCAGACTTCTCAGCAAACGACGACAGAGAGGCTGCTCACAATGGAGAACAATCCACACACATTTAATACATGCCAAAATGGAATCCAGAGAGCTGAAGACGTGAAGCAAGGCACGCCAGAAAGACTAAAGATGCGGTGCCTTTGGGTTTGGGGAGAACATTTTAAACAGAACTCCCAAAGCATCAATTCTTAGATTCAATCACATCAAAATTAGAAATTCTGGCTGGAGAGATGGCAAAGCAGTTGAAGGTGCTTACTTAAAGGTGCTAAGCCTGATGACCCAGGTTCGATTCCCCAGTACCCACATAAAGCCAGTTGCACAAAGTGCATTTGGGTATTTTTAACAGTGGCAGGAGGCCCTGATATGCCCATACTCACTCTCTCTGTATCTGCCTCTTTCTGTCTAGCTAATAAATACACAAAACAATAAAAAGTTAGAAACTCTGTAAAGTTAACAAAAAAGATGTCATAGATATAGGTCAAAAACTATAAGGAAACTGTTATAGATACATGATATAAAAGCAAATACTAAATATTAATATGGGAAAAGGCAAATGGGTATTTTATAGCTAAACAAACCCACTGCTTTAAAAAAATACATAAGCAGATCCTTAGTCATTAGTAATCAAAGTAATGCATTTTAAAACAAAAGGAAATACTATGTTCGACTTATCAGATCCCAAATATGTTCAGTGAAAAAAGTAAAAAGCATAGCATTATGCATGTATATTTAGACTACATGAAATAAGGAACACTTTATACCAATGCTTTAAAATGTAAAGAGATATTAGTATGTTGGGGAATTGGGAGTGATGAGCAAAACCAAGGATTTTGTAGAGACAAATAGCTGATACTTGACCAAAAATTCCAGCAGATGGCTAAGGACATTTTGGTTCATTAACACAAAGCAGACCCTAGAAGATAGATGAGAGTCGCCATGGCATCTTGAGTCCCCCTCCCGCTCTTTCTCAGGAGTTCTACTAGAGGACACCTGGCTCAGAAAACTACTGTTATCCAACCTCTTTGCTCCCCTGTGTCTTGTCACGTACCTAAAAACCCTAATTGTCTATATTAGGATTCCCTAAAAGAACAGAACAAAAATGCAGCTGAGGATGTATTCGGATGGCTTTGAGACTGGAGGATGCGCAATCCAACAGTGATGGTCTGCACATGAAAGAAAGAGCTAGAAAACCTGGTTACTCCTTGGTTCACAAACCTGAAAGGCTCAGTACAGGAGAGAGCAGTGAGGCAGCCCTGGTCTGAGGATGAAGACCTAGAGACTCCACGGTGTGAATCCACGGGGGTGGGAAGGCCGAAGGAGCTGCCAAGATGGTCTGCAGCAGCCACAGACACGTCCCTTGGCAAGAACAAAACTGGAGTGTTGGCTGAAATTTCCTCATTTCACTTTTCCCCATCAGAGCCCTGCCTACGAGATGTGCCTACCTGTAATCAGGGCAGCTCTCCTACACTCAGCTGTTCTCCAAAAATGCCAATTGTCAATTCTTTCTGGAAATGCCTGTGCCCACACCCAGAGGGTCCTTGACTAATTCCCCCAGGATCTCTGTCTAGTCAAGTTGACCATTAAGATTAGCAACCATCGCAGGATGTTTCTGTAGCCTGAGAATAGCATGGCTTGACTTTTCATTTGGTTTTCCAGATATTTCTATTTTTGAAGAAATCTGACATTGGGATAAACAAATAGTAAGATTTTAAATACATTTTATTTTTAAATTTTAAATTTAAAAATTTTTTAAAATTTGAGTTTAAATCATTTTTTCCTCTCTCTCCTCTCTATCATTTTCTTGATGATTTCCCCCACAGTCACTCAGCAAAATCTACTGCCTCAATGAAGGGGTAACATAACAGAAAAGCTGAGGAAAGCTTTTATGAAATATATGATGTTTAGGCCACAGCACACTAGTTTGGAAGCTAAATGAAGAGCCAGGTTTCCTCGTCTGCAAGCCACATAAAAATGGTTGGGACTATGGAACCTGGGAGAGTCATGGCAGGAGCAAAGCTCAGCAGATAAAGGGCTGCTGACTTCAATGCCCTATAGGAGGATCTCCCCAGAGGGAATTAGAAGTCTGAGAGCTGGGCTTCTGCCTGAGGAAGACCTTGGAGTCATCAAGATCCCAATGGTCCTGTTCCTCAATATCATTTCCTAGGATGGGGCTGCAGACAGACCCAAGGCCACTACACAGAGCGTCTTGCTGCCAAAACTAATCAGGAACTAGAGGTGGCTGTTGGGAACAGAGCACAGACCATAGATGAAGCCCCATGGTCAGATGGAGGTAGGTGTGGCTGGAGTCCAAGCTGCAGTGGGAAGGAAGTGCCCTCAAGCAAGCCTGTGCTGGTACAGGGTTTCAAGAACAAATCATCTCCCTCCATCTTAAAAACTACAAAAGCTTCTTTTTAAAAATATCTTTATTATGAATAAGTTTATACATTGTATGAGCAAATCTTGTGAATGTGTCCCCATTTCCCTCCTCTCTGTCCCCTACCCACTGGGGTACTTCCTCTTCCTCGGTGCACATACTGGATCTGTCCATAGGTTATGGGTTATGAACTGCACCAGAGGGAGCCAGGTTTTCATTGTTTTTTTTTTTCTCTTCCCCCTGGTGTGTTGTTGCTGAGGGAGGCGATGTCTCTGGATATTCTCCTCCACCATGGCTCTTACATTCTTTCTGCCCCCTCTTCTGCTCAGTTCCCTGAGTCATAGTGGGTGAGTTTTGAGTCTGCTTTGTTGTTGAGATCTTAAGTATCTCTGAATCTTTGCCATGTGTTGTGTTGGGTATCATTGGTGTCTGTCTCCATTGACCTTTCATGGGTTATCAGACTTGCTGTTACACAAGCTTCTTGAAAAGAGACAGCACTCGTACACCCAGTGGATCTCAGCAGGGAGGGTTTATGGATTAAATCATGCAGTTGCTTTTAGAGCCCAGGAATCCACATGTCCTGGGCTCACCCAAACAACCCATCATAAGCTGAAAACTGTGTTTCATCAACAAAGTATTAATATGTGCAATGTACCAGGCATCACAGATTAGCAACATAGCTCCATGTGTTATTCTCTTAATTCCCGAGGATTGCTGTGAATAAATACCTGACCGGAAGGAACTTAAGAAAGAATGGGGTTTATTTTGGCTCACAGTTTAAGGGGTATAAATTATATCATGGTGGCAGCAGCAAGAGGCTGAACTGGTTACATTACAGCCACAATAAGCAGAGGAGAACAGGAAATGGGGTTCCCCCCTCAGTGACCTACATTCTCCAACAAGGTTACACAATTTTGATGAATAGCCCAACCAGCTGAGACCCAAACATATGAGCCTAGGGGGGAACATTTTACATTCAAACCAAACCACGAACTGTTGAGTGTCAACAGTGGATTCTGTGAGTGACTGGGATCTGTGGCAAGAGGCTTCTACATATTGCTAGGCTTGGGAAGAAAATAAAACTTCAAAATCTGAAGTTCAGTTTCTGCTGAATGTGTATGGCTTTGGTACCATCATAAGTCAAAATATCCTGAGAAGGAAACTGTTTTCAGCATGCAGTTGTACACTTAATATAAATGTGTGGGGTTTTTTTTGTGGGGTTGAGTGTAAGTGATTTTAAAGTAATTTAAAGTACCTCTCGAAGGAGGGAAGAGAAATGGAAACGTGAAGACTGATGGTAGACACTTGAAGCAATATCATAAGCACAGATGAGAAGGAAAGCAGGGAAAGAATGCCAACTGCAGCTCATCACCCAGGGCTGCATGTGCCCAGGGGAAGAAGGTGGCTCGAACCAAGGACAGTGCAGACCAGGAGGAATTCTCAGAGGGGGGGCATTGTTTTTCTTCCAAACTCTCTAAAGTTTACTAAACCAATGTCATGATAATGCAATCCACTGGCCAGGGAGGATGTCAGCACGGAAAGATAGAAAGTTTTTTTTTTTCCAAAAAGAGCAGGCAAAAAAGCACATGTCTCTAATCCCAGCACTCAGGAGGCAGAGGTAGGAGGATCACTGTGAGTTCAAGGCCACCCTGAGACTACAGGGTGAATTCCAGGTCAGCCTGGGCTAGAGCAAGACCCTACCTCAAACAAACAAACAAACGACAACAAAACAGTGGAGAGAAAAGGAAGGAAGAGGACAGGAGGGAAAGGGAAAACTGGAGGAAAAAGGAGAAAAGATCCGAAGACAACTGTAATGAATAATAAATTAGTCTTGTTAATAACATGCCAAAGTTAATGACATTCCATTTTTATGTGAAAGCCAATAACTGCGGAGTGTCACCAACATAAACACTGATTCAAGGAGATTAAATGTCTGCAGATGAAATGTCACAACATTACAGTGTCAGTTTGCAGTGTTCTCAAAATGTTAATGACCTTCAGTTTCAGCTGCTTCTATCAGAGCAGATCTCAAGGGAAAGAAACTTCAGCTGCAGGGCTCCCAGGAGGAGCTCAGAGCCTCAACATCTTCTCGCTGCTAACAGATAAAATTTCATTGAAAATGAGTTGGTGACATTTGCCCATAATTCAGAAGGGACTACATTTTTTTAAAAGAAATTTTATTTTACCTGAAAGCAGCCAAGTTTATCTTACCATTTCAATAATGTTTCAGACCTGATTCAGTCAGCCTGAAATACGCTTTAGAATAATGTCCTTCTATTCTTTAACGGTGACATTACACCAGCAACAGTAGAGTCTGCAAAAAATTCAGGAAATGAGAGTTCATTTTACAAAGTAATTCCGGAAATAAAAAGCGTGGGTCGGGATGAATTCACACCTGCTTCACCAGGACACATTCCAGAATTCTTCAAGAAGTGCTAATTTAGACTACATTTGGAGTGGACGCCTATTCCCTCATTTGCTTTAATAAAAATCATTAGTGCTTCCGGTATCTACAATTATTTTTGCCTCAAAGCCAAATATAATGGGCCAACACTGGTCACTTTCCATCGGAGTCACCCTCTCCGACCTCTTCTACTGACCCAGATGTTCTCACACATCAGGACATGTGCCTTCCCATCTACCTCCTAACATGAACATATGACTCTCATGGCCAGTTCTGTGGCCAAGTGAGAGGTACAGCCTAAGTGTGTACAGACATATGTGCTTGGTGTAATTCTGTCTGCACTTGCTACAAAAAGTACATGTTGAGTTTGTATTCAGTTCAAGCCCTCTAATCATTTCCTTCTTTTAAGAACTTTATGATATTTGTGGGATTGTGAGGTGGGAGAAACTGTAATAAAAACAATATGGGAGCAATACAGTTAAGTGCCACATGAACAGCCCAAAGAGAATCCTCTGGAATTAACCAGAGAGTATTTGTACTGGAGGTATGAGAAATTATCTAGTCAGAGGAGGAAAAAGCAATAATTTGGAAATGTTGACAGAATTTTGGTAGATTCACTGAAAAGGCATTCCATCTACCTCTATCCAGAGAAGTATTACCTCATGTGTATATTTAAATAAACTGAATTAAAGTGAAAATACAGTCCACACCAGACACATTTCAAATGTTAAAGAACAAGATCATGGCTAATGATTACCAGACTGGTCAGCACAGATGACTGTTTCCATCACGGAATAGTACTCAGGTGGGCAGCTCTGTTCTATTTGAAGAAGTAGGGTGCTTATTCACAGGAAACTAGGTATCCTTCCAAAGCTTGGAGCACAGCACACTTCCCATATTAGCCTGAGCATAGGGCTTGAATATAATGGTAAAAGATGGTAAGACCAGAAGGGGAAGTTAAAATTTAATTTCTATGATCATGAAAGAATGCATTTGGAATTGGACTCTGTTCAGACAGAGGACTGTAATACAGAAGGACTAACCTTTAACAATGTGGAAACATGGCACCGGTGAAGCACCTAGATTAGATGTGTTCACCCACAGCTGCACTTTAGGATCACCTGTAGGACTTCAAGACTCAGGTCACATCCTAGATGGAGTAATGGAGTGAGACTCAGAAGTATATTGTGACTACCTCCAGGTGATTCCAATGTGCAGAGGGCACGTGCCTTTTTAATGCCCACAGCATCCTTTCTCTCACTCAACAGTGAGAGTCCCTGATCTTCTCTATCCAATCCTAGTACAGTTGCCAACCATAAAAGGCTGATTCCTTGCTTACAAAGGGTAGCCCTAGAACCTAGACTTGACAAATCTCAATCCCGACTGTACAGTTATACAGGATATTCAGAATATTCCAGTTTAAACTACACCAAAGTCAGGCAAATGAATGCTTCTGCTGGGATTTTGTATACATATTGCTGGTTGGGAAGATTATTTCATCAAGGAAGACAAGCAACTGAGATGAAATCTCTGTGAATGTATTCCCCTATGCTTCACAAACACCATTACTCTGTTGTGTGGTGAAAAGCCAGTCACATAAAAAATTAGAAAATTCATAGACATGAACACAGGTAGAAGATTTATTTGGACTTGGATGTGTCTTATCACTGTGGCTTTTGACTCACACTGCCAATGGGTGCAGCCTATCACAGCAGGGTCAATGTGGCAGTAAAAGCATGAAGTTGATGGTCATATGTCATCTGCAATCAAGAAAGAAAGGAGATGATGGTGGTGTGCTTTCTCCTTTTTATCCCATCCAGGACACAGGCCTAACCACCTCAACCTGATCTAGAAACTCCCTTACAGATGTGCCCAGAGATTTTTATCCATTCGCTTGACAATTGAGATCAGTCATCACAAAGAGACAGAAAGAAGACCTAAAGGCATGGGTGGGTTCTTGGCAGAGTTCTTGAGGTCATATGGTCCTCTTTTTATTTCCCATTTACATAATCCAAGAAATGGCCCACTCATCTTCCCTCCTCCTCCTAATCTTCCTGGTGCTTCTCATTCTCCTGCTTGGATATGCATAGGATGGATATGTATTCTTTTTAATAGCGCAATAATCTAGCTATAGAATATATAGTTTGCTAAACCAGTTTGAACATACAACCCTCTTTCTTAGAATTCCTATTAACCATTTAGGGACATGATTCTTTCATCTAACTCTGAGTGTCATCCTCTTAGAATGATTCACTTATAAACTTTATATTAAAGGTAACAAGTTGATTTAAGCTAGTAGAACTGAAGAGTAAGGTGAAGAATGTGGAGATACATTAAGATCATTGACAAGTTGATGGAAAGGGAATTGAGTTTAAAGAAAGAAGCCAGGGAAGGGTAGTATAGGGAATTCTACTATCACCTTTATATGGCTTCAGTGACCTTCTAGGAAAACAAACTATGTTGGGTCCATGGTTCAGCCTCCAGACATACTCAAATTGTTTTGGGTGAAGGCCACAGGCCACTTAAAACACTCTAGTGTAGTGTTCTAATATGAAGAAATAAACACTTCAAAGCTCACTCATGCATGTAGTCTTTTGTCTTGATGTGGGTTTCAACCATCTGTTTCCTTTGGGTTTCTTTCTTGGCAATACATAGTTATTGAACTGAAGCAGTGTCCCTCTGATTCAAAGGGCCATCTACCCATGTGACCTGGCCTGGCGAGGTTAGTTTAATTTATTGTGCTAATCAATATATGAATGTAAGAGCCAGACAAAGACCCAACCAAAGAGACGAAACCCTTCTCTGTAGCTCACAAGAACCCAGGTCCAGTTCACTAGTCCACATACACTTCCCTTTGGGATGTTTGAAGGGTTAGTCAGGGGTAGAAATCATGCCCCAGTTTTGATCTCTTTCCTCCTCGAAAGAACAACTGAGAATATACTCAGCTGTCCTGCCCAGATATGCCCAGATATGAGGTAATAAAGCTTACTGTATTCTATGATAATTATTTATGCTAGAGACCAGTAAAACACAGGAGACATAAGATGCAGTGGACATGTTTCGTTGGATAAGAAAAGTGGGAGATTAGGTGTTTTCACAGGAGGGGAAATAGGCTTTTGATTATAGAAAAAAACACCTGGTCTCACAGGCCTTTTTCCTACCTGGCAATTCCTCTATGGCTGATATATCCTGTCGATCTTACTTGAAGACCTTCCCTTCTCTTACACCACCTGAGGTGTTTCTGTAGCTTACCTTGGGCAATTTTCAGATGCCAGTCTTTCCTGGGGTACACTCTGAATTCTAAATGTAGACTTCTACACATATGATGAGAGAAATCTCTTCCCAGGTCCTGGAACCTCAAGGTGTCCTTTGTAAGGCTTCCTCCAAGTCCTTACAGTGAAGAACAATATTCAAATGTTCTAGGCATATTGTGTGAATGCAGAAAAGAAAACTGCAAGGTAGGAGCGTAAACCAAAAATCAAGGATGGGGAGAAAAATATTTTTTTAATATTTTATTTATTCATTTTCAAGCAGAGATACAGAGAGAGAGAGAGAGAGAGAGAGAGAGAGAGAGCCATCACATTGTGGGTCTGGCATATGTGGGTACTGGGGAATTGAACCCAGGGCCTTAGGCACTGGAGGCAAATGCCTTAACCGCTGAGCCATCTCTCCAGCCCCGGGAGAAAAATATTTTGTCTCGTTTCTAAAATGAGAAAAAAAATGATTTGATGTGAATCTTCCTTGGATTTTACGCACAAATGCATTTGTGAGCTGTGAATTCAAGGGAAGGATTCAGTGGCCTCCACAGTGACTGTGTGAGTCACGAAACAACACATGGGTTTCACTGCTTTGTGGGTTCAAATCCCCTGGGACAGGTGGCCTCCTGTTAGTAACAGGATAGTGATTGTGAATGAGGAAGCTGTGCATTTCCCAGATCAGGATGGTGCACTCAAAACCAGAGAGTTTAGACAGCCTCCTGGGGAAGATGGCTTTCGCCATGTAGTATGTCATTCCACTGGATGTACATACATCTGACACATTTGGTGAGGGTATGTAGACACCAAGCCTGTGGATTCCAGTCTTCTTTTGAAAGATTGACATTCAATATGGAAAGTGAATAACAGACCCCACAAGAGGTAATGCAAGTTATCTCTTTAATCCCTCTAAAAGCCCCGATTTGAAAGCTAGGACTCTAAGTAAGATGCAGTGGTGGACTGCTTGCCTGGTAAGCACAGGGGCTGAGATTCCATTTCCAGCAACCCAGAAAACAAAACAAAAATAATTAGCAAGATTTTAAAAAAGCAATTATCTGGGCTGGGAAGATTGCTCAATGGATAAAGCATTACCACACAAACATGAGTCCCTGGATTCAGATCCTAAAAACCCACATAAACAAAGCCAGATGTTATAGCAGAGCAAGAAGGGAGGGAGAAACAGAGAATCCTCCAGAAGGTTGCAAACTTGGTGAGTGCATTGGGGGTATGAGAGACTCCCTCAAATAAAGCAGAAGATGAGCACCAACACCCAAAGTGGTCTTCTGATCTCCATTTGCATGCCATAGAACCTGTGTGCCCATACTCCTATACATGAGAGAGAGAGAGAGATTTGATTACTATACCAACTTACTTCCTTTATTGGCTGCCAAGTAAGGCACCCCATAGTAACCCTGCTAAATATCCTCTGAATGCAATTAATTTGTTAGAGATAAGAAGTTTCTCTGTCTTCCAGAGTCTCCTCAGAAAGGTTTCTAGAAAGTGAAACCTTGTAAGCAACTGTGAGGGAATATTGTGTCAAGACAATGTTCATCTCTCAAGTTAGGTTGGTAGCAAAATCCATCAGGATGGGGACAGAGTGGAGGTTAAGGAACTGAAATGTGGAACCAAGGAAAACTCCCTTATTTCCTAAGGTTACACACGACCCATTTAACAGTCTATCAGTAGTTTTTATGTAAAGGTAATTATAAATTCCAACACTGAGTGACAGATTTCTGGGTATATGGTGACTTATTTATGCGTTCCTTTATATATTAATTTTAAGTGATAAAAGTACTAGTTTTACACATATTCTACATGAAGAACCTGAGGCAAAGAGTAGTTAAAAATTACACAGCCAAAAAAGAGGCAGAGCACAGATTCAAACCTATGCTCTCTGATTCTAAAGCCTGTGATAATCTTACACAATGCTAAATCTTTCACAGAAGTAGCAATTACTCTAGCTGTCCACTACTCCTTCCAGAGGGCAGACTTAACTAGTCCACATCGGGGCTCCTTTTATTCCTGAAAGTATTTCAGAGGAAACAAGAAAGGCACATTTTTGGAGAGCTGTGTGCCTGTTGAGAAGGGAGCTCTCCCCCAGACTTATAACACAAGCTCTGACCAGATGAACAAGGATTTTGCTTAACTGAATGAAGAATGGTGCACTCCGGTCTGCCATGTACCACAGCAAGGATTTTGTTGCAAAATGCCAGGAAGTGATAAGCACACATAGGTTTTAATGTAAATATCATTCATCTTTTGCAGTTGAATTGTGAAAAATGGCCACTGTGAGGATTTTGGCCTTTGCCTAGATTGGTAAAGCACAAGATTGATTCTGTAAGCAGCTCTGTACTTTCTACAGAGATTCTGATCATCAGTCAAGTGATCTGTCTCAACTGGCCCTTCGCATCTGGAGATGAGAGTTCTGCTTGGGAGTAGCCACAGAGCCACATTGAGGGAATCCAGAAAGTCTCACATTTAACTCCTTCCTGAAATAAATATAAAGTCCAGAGAGGTGGGCTGCTTTGCCTAAGATCACAGAGCTATGAGCTGAAGAGACTAGATTTTCTTCCAAGCACAATGAAAAACACTAGGATTGGCCAATTACTTAGTTCATTTTTTGTTTGTTTGTTTGTTTGTTTCAGCCTGTTAGTTTACACAGAGACTGAAGGTCATAAAGATATGATTATGAATTCCACATCTAGTCATGTTGAATAATTAGAACAAACTTTATCTGTACTAAACAACTAAGAAATGGAAGATATTGACAAAACAATAGTTTTAGACATTGGAAACCAGGCAGTACAGGGCAGGGGAGATGGCTCAGAGGCAAAGCAGTTGCTGTACAAGCATGAGGACCACATTGAGAACCCCATCACCCATGTCATGTGACAGGCATGGTGGTGCACATTTGGAATCTCACTCAGCACGGGGGACAGAAGTGGAGACAAGGGATCCTAGGAACCCACTAGTTAGAGTCTCATCAAATTGGTGACAGCTAGGTTCAGACAGAAACCCTGCAACTGAAAGACACCAGACTGTTGACCTCTGTTCTCCATATGCATGTGTATATGTGTAACTGTGTACTCCCCAACATGTAGGCCCCACACATATGAACATGCATATATGTATATGTATGTATATGTATATGTGAATGTATATTTATATATCACACATATATGAAAGTAAAGGAAGGAAGGAAACAACCATGAGTACTACAAATACCAACAAAACTCCAACTTACAGCCACAGAAATATTTCCAAGTCACTTACCAGTTTTGTCAAATTGAGACCATAGACTTTGATGTTAAGGGAGGCCAGATAAATGAACTTTTGTGAAGCAAAACATGCTGAAAAGTTGGGAACTACAAAGAGAGCTCCAAAGATACACAGAGGGGCCTTGAGTCTTTAGCTGAAGCAGTCACAGGAGTGGAACAGAAACAACAATCCCTTCATCTCACCCAGGATTCAGAACACCAAGTCCCCACTAACCAGGAAGGAATGACACAGGAACACACAATCACACCCAAGACAAACACACACAAAGTAAATAAATAAATAAATGATAGATAGATAAATAAGTAAATAAATAAAAGTCGCTCTGTCCCCCCTTAACAAACATTAAAAATAAGCTCAAAAAAACCTAATTGAATCTCGAAACAATGACTAACATTATTTAGAAATAGGACATATTTAGCAGCTTAAATGCAAAATCCACAACATTGCATCTAATAAAATATTGTGAACCCATAATAATAGAAAAATCAACACAAGATGGAGTAATAAATAAATGATGGAATTAATTGAAATGATGATCAAAGCTACTACTCAAACTGCAATCTCTGTTCAGGAAGGTAGAAGAAGCTACACAGATGGAGATTATTTTAAAGCCTTAAAGTCTCTAAAGAAAATAACTTAGTCTAGTACTCGAAACAGGAAACATTGAATAAAATTAGCAATAAATCAGAAACTTCCAGTAGCAAGATAAACCTTAAGTAAGAGAAAATTCCCAGAATATCTGACAACTTATTTAGTTAAATAAATAAGCAAAACTTCAATTACATGCATGACTATGTCCAAGAATCCATCACATGTGAACTTAGAGATCTATGAAGAAAGTGGGAAGGGCTGTGGACAGAGTCTAGTGGTGGAGCACTTGCTGAATATATGAGAGGTTGGGGTTCAATCCTCTTACGTAAAAAGAAAAAGTGGAGAAAAATGGTGAGAGAAAAATCTATTAGGAAACAAAGGCCAAATTTGATGAAAAATTCAATCCATAGGTACAAAATGTTAAAGGATCTCAAAGCATTCACACACACACAAAAAAAAACATGATGAAAATGACATAAAGGTATGCTCTATCTAATCTTAAAACCCTCTGAAAAATCTGAAGTAGCCAGAGGACAAAAATCACATATTTTACACAAAGAATAAACAAAATAAAAGATTACAGCAAACTTCTCACCAGAAAGTATACAAATCATAAGAAAAGAATTACATATATATATATGTATATATGTATATATATATATATATATATATATATATATATATATATATATATATATATATATATATATATATATATATATATATATATATATATATATATATATATATATATATATATATATATATATATATATATACTAAAGTGAAAGAAAAATGCCTTAAAAGAACTTTTTATTGGCAAAAAATTTTCAAAAGTGCAGTTGAACTGAACTTTTTCAGACAATAACCGAGAGAATCCATATTTAACAAAACAACACATTCAGAAATAGTAAAGGAAAAGGAAATGATACCACATAGAAATTTACCAAAAGAAGTAATCCCCAGGAAGAGCAATAAATGTAGAGGAACATAAGAAAGACTTTTTCTCTCTCTCATTCACATTTTCAGAAGGATGCCTGATGATTTAAAGCAAAATTACTTAGCTTTGTGGCCTTACTGCATATGTTTAAGTAAAATATATGACAACAGGGCAAATTACTATAAAGACAAAAGACACATTGGAACTTGTGTTTACGTGTGAAGTGAGGAGTTACACTTGATCCCCAGAACAGCAACTACAGACATTCTGATAAGCCTGCAGCAGAGGAAAAAAAAGCATCCCTTAAACATGCTCAACAACAACAACAACAACA
This sequence comes from Zapus hudsonius, assembly GCA_004024765.1. Lineage (NCBI taxonomy): Eukaryota > Metazoa > Chordata > Mammalia > Rodentia > Dipodidae > Zapus > Zapus hudsonius. Next base: position 22,128 of record PVHP010006763.1, on the reverse strand, counting down.
AATGGAAATCAAAAAATCGAATAGAAAACAAGTAGCACTATAGTAGATTTAATCACCATCTTGTCAGTTTTAGTATAATTATATCTGCTTTATTTATTTACTGACTTATTTGAGAAGAGAGACACACACACACAGAGATAGAGGGAGAGAGGAGGAGATGGGCACATCAGGACCTCCAGCCACTGCAAACAAACGGACTCCAGATGCATTCGCTGCTTTGTGCAATTAGCTCTATGTGCCTACCGAAGAATCGAGCCTGGCTCAGCAGGCTTTGCAGGCAGTGCCTTTAAGAGCTGAGCCATTTCCCAAGTCCAATAATCCTATTTACTCTAAATAGCTTCAATATTCCAATTGAACACCACAAGTTAATAGATTTAATAAAAAGTCAAAATGCAAGGAATACAATAAAAAGCTTGAGATTTGATTTGACCATATATTTATATAAATATATAAATGCAACAACTCTTTAGTTTATGCTAGAACCAGATTTTTCAGTAGAATATTTGTTGACCTTGAGCCTCAAGGAGAATGAAATACATTGGCTTTTAGAAACCTCAGCTATAGATTGGGAATTTAGGTACATCCTATACTTTTATTATCAAAAGTACTATGCTGAGAAATGTCCTTCATTCTGTCATGTTACAGAGCTGTGTGCAGTTATGTGTGACTTCCTCACACTCTTCGATCTTTCTTACCTGTTTTAGTAGTCTTTAAGAAGAAAAAGATGCTTCAGTAGAAAACTCTTACATTTTACACCAAATTTGAAAGTGTAGCCAAATAATAATTGGTGAGAAATGGGGTTTCTTTGAGCTGTTGGCAGTTTGATTAACGTGGACTCTCAATTTTATGTAAGCATCAAATGTTCATATTTACATGTATGACAGACAAATGCTTTATGGAGCATCCTTACCCTTTAATTAAAACAAATCTAGTGTAGAATTAAAAATATTCATTCAATATAAGAATATTTGTAAAAATATTATAAATGACTGTATAAATAAATGAAGTTTTTAAAAAGAAAAAAATCAAAAGCCAGTTATATCACTTCCAAAAGAAAATCATTTTAAATATAAAAACACACAGCAAATGAATTAGAAGAAAATGTCATGGAAATAGTAAAATAAATAAGGAAAAAAATCACATCAGAGAAGTATAAAACACAAGGAAGAATTTCATCAGAACAAAAATGGATATGCTATAATGAAAAAGCATCAAAATAACATAAAATTTCTAAAAATACTTGCACATAGATAGAATTTTTAAAAACTGAAAATCTCCACTCACAGTTTAACATTTCAATATTTCTACATCAGCAATTGCAAAAAACCATTAAATTGATAATCTTGAGGACACCAATCATATCAAAATGGTAACTTAGCTAACAGTAGAAAACTCCAACAAATAACAGACTACATATTCATTTCAAATACAGGAAGAATATTTATCAATGTATCAGAAACCAAATATCCCTCACAGTAACTGATGCAAGAATACTTGTATAGCATGCCAAATGATTCATTCCAAAAATGTAAGACTGCTTCAACATTCACAAATAATGCAACTTACTATATAAAATACAAAAGAAATAAGCACATTTTAATAATAACTCACATGTGATAACACAAGGAAGAGAATCAAACTGCATATATATCAAAAAGTCACTGAATGTAGTTGAAAATGACATTAATTATATATGCAACCCAAAGGAGCCTACAAAAATACTATGGTATCTAATAAGTGAATTCTCTAATGTCACAAGATTCAAGAACAGGTCACAAATACTAATTGCATACTATTAGATGAAGAAAGTATTTTAAAAACTTTAAATATAGGCATTACTTACAAGCACTCTAATTGCCTAAATCTTAATTTTCACTTCATTCTTCAATAAAAGGAGTCTCTGTGGATAAATGTCTTGTTTTAGGATAAGGGCAAAAACATACATGCCAGACATACACACACACACACACACACACACACACACACACACACACACACACTGACAAGGATGCACAATGCTGCATGGTAGACAAGACAAATTAAAATATTTCCAAATGTCTAAAGAAAAACAAACTCAATCAACAGTATAAAGTGGTACTGGGTTTTCACACAATGTATAAATACTCACAGATTCATATTAATATAAATGAATGAGTCAGTAAATAACTAAAGAGAAAAGAGACAAATTTCCTGTTCAGAGTTCTGCAGAATTCCACCATTCATGAAGGATTGAAATAGAGCATCTCGCCTTCTCGCATCTGGGCTAGGTAGTGACTGTGTATCAAAGGAGTGATCTTACACAGGGAACCTGAACAGACACTACCTCATCTGAGTGACCAAACTCAGCACCAAAAGTTCTAATCATATTAGAGGATGCTATTTTGAAATGGCATACACACACACTATATATATATAAAATAAACATTACTCCAATGGTCTTACTTCCCCAAACCTATCATGAAGGAAACACCAGACCAATATCAATGAAGGAATGTTGTACAAAATACATGACCAATATTCCTCAAACCAAAATGATCAAAAACAAGGAAATTCTGAAAAACTTTTATAGACAAGGGGGCTTACAGAGAGAGACATGATTAAGCATGTCATAATTTCTTGAGTGGGATTTGGGAACAGCCAAAGAACAATGGGGGAAAGGCTGAAAAAAAGAGTAGGGTTTTGTTTAAAAATGCATCAGTATTGGCTTATCAACAACACAAGAATATGTAAGATGTCTGTAAATGCAGGATATTTGGATATTCTGTGATATCTCAATAATTTTTGGAAATCTAAAATTGCTACGAAATACTTTAAGTTAAGAAGCAAACATCACAAATAGAAAATTTAGCAAAATATGCATACCAAAGTTGAAAAAAAATTGTTTAAAATGCCTTGATATTAATTACTAAAATTAATTATTAGAAATAGAATAATATTAATAAATATAGGAGTACTGCATGTTTATGAAACAGAAGACCCAATTATTTTAAGGTAGATTTCCCTGAACTAATGTAAATTCAATGGAAACTAAAGTTCACAAAAATGACAAGCTCATTACAAAATTAATATTGACCAGGCAAAATAATTGGGAAAAGAAGAATAAGTTAGAGGGCATGCTGAGCTGCTTCCAATATTTATTTTACCACTTCATCAATCAAACCAGTCTACTATAATATAAAAATAGGTGTTCGAATCAATGCAAATGAATAGAGTTTAGAAACAGACATACATATATATTGTCAATTGATTTTCACCAAAGGTGCCAAGATAACTCAGTTGGAAAGTAACAATGGTGCCAAGGCAATTCAGCAGGAAGGCAATCTATTCAATAAACAGTGCTTCAACAATTGCACATTCAAGGGCAAAAAATTTACCTTGATTTCTATTTCACATCACGTACAAAATAAAACTAAAGTGGATGTACAACTTATAAATTTAGTACTAACATCATAAAAAATGTCTAGCTGGAAATAGAAAATTTGTGTGGCTGTATCAGGTAATAGTTCTTAAATAAAACACAAAAATTTGATAAACTGGACTTCATAAAAATGAAAGCTTTTGTTTTTCAAAACTATTTTTATTGAAATGTTATTATTTATTTATTTGCAAGCAGACAGAGAGAGAGAGAGAGAGAGAGAGAGAGAGAGAGAGAGAGAGAGAGAGAGAGAGAGAGAGAAAGCGAGTGGGTGAGCCAGAGCCTCAAGTCCCTGTGAACTCCAGACACGTGTACCACTTTGTGCATCTGGCTTTACTTGGGTACTGGGGAATTAAACAGGGATCATTAGTTTTTGCAGGCAAGAGCTTTAATTGCTGATCCATTTCTCTAGCCCCATCAAAAATATGTTTTTAGGTCTGGAAAGATGGCTCAACGGTTAAAGCACTTGCCTGCAAAGCCTAATTACTTGGCTTCAATTCCCCAGTACTCATGTAAGGCAGATGCACAAAGTGGCACATGCATCTGGAGTTCATTTGCAGTGACCAGAGACCTACTGTCCCTATATTCTCTCTCTCTCTCTCTGTCTCTCTGCTTGTAGATAAATAAAAAAATTTAAAATTTTTCTAAGACAGGGCTGGGGAGATAACTTAGTGGGTAAAGTGCTGGACTTTACAGAATGAGGATACGAGTTCAATCTCCAATGCCCACATATAATGCTGGCTGTGGTGGTACAGCTACAACGCCAATGCTGGGGAGGAGAGCCAGCAGGATCTCTGGGCATGGGGGCTGGCCAATCTGGAATAACTGGTGAGATCCAGGCCAATTACAGACCCTGAGTCAGAGAGAAAAAAAGAAAAAAGAAAGAAAGAACAAAAGAAGATAGAACAAAAGAAGAAAGAAAGAGAGAAAATGAAAAGAAGAAAATTGAATGAAAGAAGAAGCAAACAAACAAACAAAGGGAAGAAAAAAGAAAGAAAGAAAAAACAGAGAGAGAGAGAGAGAAAAGTGTGCCACATTTCTGAGTAGTGATACCTGAGGCTGTCCTTTGTCCTTTATACAAATGTGTATACCTGCACATATGACCTTCACAAACACACACCCACGCACACACACACACACACACACACACACACACACACACACACACATGCACGCACAAAAATTCATGAATCAATTTAAGAAAAATAGAATTTTTAAAAATCTAGAGAAAGAAAAAATTATGAAATATGCATCTATTAAATGACTTATATCTAAAAGTTTTGTACAATGTTTTAAAAATAACAAAAAACAACTTTTTATTTATAATTAGGAAAGGGTTTGAATAAAAACTCAGCAAAGACATGTAAATGAAAAATAAGCAAATAAAAACATGAGTCATGTAATCATTCAGAAAATGCAGACTACAATCAAAATGAGATCATTAAACTGGCTAAAAATTTTAAGTTTAAATTATGAAATATTCATAATATAGTCACTAAACTGACTGAATTTTAAATTGCTGAAATTACAAGTGTTTATGAGAATATCAAAGGCAACACAAACCCTCATTGCTGAATACAGGAAAGGTGATTTTAAACAGCTTTTTTTTTAACATTTTTTTCTTTATTGTCCATAATGAGTTACATTTTTTTAGTGGGCCAACAATGAGTTGTTATCCCCAATTCTCTGTTGCCCCCCTTCCCCATCCCCAGTCAGCTGGATATCCTCCTCCGTGGGCCGTCTGGATCAGTCTTTGTGGTAGGGGACCATGGATAGCCCGGTCTTCAGCCGGGTTCTCATGACCCAAGTGTGTTGTTACTGAGGGTTGCCAAGTCTCTGATATTCTCCCCCACCACGGTTTAAACAGCTCTATGGAAAACAGTTTGAATACTTTTTAAGATAAATATATGCTCATATGCTTACTCTAATGTCCATTCATTTGTCTTCAAAGTAAATTTACCCAAGAGAGATGCAAACCTATGTCCACACAAGGATTTGTATGCAAAGGTTCATAGAAACTTCCTTTGTAATGGAAAGAATACAAATACCTATTCTCTGACATATGGACAAATCAAGTGTGAGAATTCTCCTACAGAGGAATATTATTCATCAATAAAACAACTGAGTAACATACAGACATCTGCAACAATATGGATAACTCTCACAAGTACACAGGAAAAGTCAACGACAAAGACTATGTGGTCTATGATTTCATTCTGATCAATTCCAGAAAATCAAAACTGTAATGATTGTAAACAACTTGTTGGTGGCTTACTTACACCTTAAGTGGGGGATGAGGAAGGGGATGAAGAAGAGGATGAAGTGAAAAGAGGATTAACTAATACTAAAGACATGAGGAAAAGCCATACATGGAAACCCACACATCTGTGTTAGCTCATTAAAAAAAAAACCTTTAAAAAAAAACCCCAGAGACCCTAAAACAATGCAGGATATGTCCACATTTCTGTTTGCCCACCAAAACTAGACAGCATTGCCAAGACATCACATTTGGTTGTAAGACGCTGAGAAATCAAGCTGGAACAGAACTAGAACACTCCTCCCTGTGGCTAGCTGTCATAATGCTGAAAAATGTTATGCAGGCTGTTGTGTGGGAAAGTCATCAGTGGTCAACCCAACAGTGCTCTGCAAGCTACACAGTCAACCAGCCAGTCAAGATATGGCCACTGGTGCAATACGACTTGACAGGTGTGAGGGTTAGCAACTGGTTTGTTTCCACTCCATAGAAGGGAATTGATACCTGGGGAGGAGTCCCTTGGAAAGCTGCCTTCTGGACACAAAGTGGTCATTGTATTTATAAGCTCACAGTGACTGTGGTTACCTGTGCAGTGTTGGGTCCACTCACATTCCATTGTGGATGGTGGTTGAGGGCATAAGAAAGACGAAAGTAGAAGAGAGACTAGTTGGAAATGAGAGAAGATCCAGTGAAAGGAATATGGGGAAGGGAGACAAGAAAAACCAATGGGAGAGGCTTATAATAAGAATATATCATGTAAATGTATGAAAAATTGTCAATAAAGTTTTTTAAATCATTTGTTGCCTAGGACCATGAGGCTAGGAAAGAGAAAGGAGTGCAAAAAAAATTAGAAATTTAAGAGTTATAGAAATGTTCTATATTTAAGGAATTGCATGAGTTATGCTACTGTATAAAACTGTTAAGATTCATGTAGACATAAATTGGTGAATTTGAGGAAGGCCCCCAGGGTAATGGAAGCTGAGGCTAGGGGATAAAAGAGTAGATATGTGGGCTGGAGAAATGGCTCAGCGGTTAAGGCACTTGCCTCCAGTGCCTAAGGCCCTGGGTTCAATTCCCCAGGACCCATATAAGCCAGACCAACAAGGTGGTGGCCCTGGTGCATTTTCTCTCTCTCTCTCTCTCTCTGTATCACTCTGATTGAAAATGAATAAATAAAATATTAAAAAAAGAGTAGATACCCTGTGATATGTTATATAAAATAAAAATTTTAAAAATTTATCACAATAGGCAACCTAAGTTACTAATTTTTTCCTCAGTTAGTTAAAAACCAATGAGATGTTACAAGTTCTACAATTTTGAGACAAGAAAATTGAAATTTCAATAAGATAAATGAATACTAGTTTCTCAAAGTTGGCCAGGGGCAGTCAATTACCCAACCTCAAGTGCATGATCTTTTGACCAGAGTGCACAAGAATCATTGAGGCTAAGGAACGAAATGCCTTTTGTTCTTTAGGCATTCTCTCTCACGTTTCTCCTAGGCCAGGACATTTAAATTGTTTTGTGTTCTCTCTTAGAGCTAGGTAAAAGCAATGATACATTTCATAAAGACTCACTTCACTTTTATCCCATAACCAGACAAAGTTAACAAACCAGGAAAGCACAGATGGACCAGAGATAGGAATAAAATAGTGTCTGAAAATGAAATTCCTGCTTGCTGCATCCGGCTACTTTTTCAAAAACAGCATTATTAAAATGGTGGCAGGAAGTCTCTGACTTCATAAAAACCTGCTGAGAGATGTGAACAGGGTCATGTAAGAAAAGGGGGAAAGTAATAAGATGATAAACTATGGGTTATCCAAACTAATTAATTGAACTGCCATTTTTCTTCATCAATGATAATATTAGATATAATATTTTCTAAATTTTCAATTTAAAGGAATAGAAATTTTCCCTTCTGTATCAATAAAGAGCTTATTCTTTTTATGTAATTTTAAATTGAATTTGGAGCTGCATAGAAAGGGTCATTTATCAAAGGACCATTAGCAGAGAGATGGAAGAAATCCTTTAGGTATTACCTTTTTCATCTACCTCTCTGGCTGGCCTCGGAGACGGCAAGCTCAGCACTATGGGTCTCATCTACAAAACCCTTGGGAGAGAGGAGAGATGGGCATCTCAGCCCTGGGAGACCTGGAATCCTGAGTCCTTGTGCTGTTTGGCTCCATGGTTCCTCAGCAAGGTCTTCTTGAGGCTGCAGCCTCATTGCCTGTGTTTCCAGGATGGACGCTAGCCTGAGTCCTCACTCCCTCCAAGGTGGTTTTGGGTTTCTACCTCAGCAAAGCTCCCAGCAGAGCAGGAGACAGAAGGAGCCGTGCTACCTATCAGGCTTTTGACATTCCCGTTTGGAGATGGGCGGTATTCATGAAATCTCAGCAAGAATAGAAAATCTGTTCACTTGTAGACAGAAATTTCCGTTTCCTCATATGCACAAAACCACACCTGTTCCAAACCGGTGTGTTCACTGTTGCCTGGAAATGGAATGAAGCCACATTTATCAACAACATAAACAACAATATTCAGCTATCATTTCGGTGAGTGCTCAGTCAAGGTCAAGAATAAACATCCTGTCATCTATTCCTCCCATTGAAAAAGCAGGTATTATTAATCCTACTTTATAGATACATGGAATTTTAAGAAAATCCAAGTAAAGTCAGGAATTGAACCATTACAGGGAAAGACTAAACTTTCACATATGCGAGAACATTCACAGCATGAAATGAATGTATCAAAAAGCATATGGGGGGCTGGAGAGATGGCTCAGCAGTTAAGGCACTTACCTGCAAAGTCTAACTACCTGGGCTCAATTCCCCAGGACCCACATGAAGCCAGATGCAAAGTGGCTCATGGCTTTGTTTGCAGCAACTGAAGGCCCTAGTGCACCCATTCTCTCTATCTCTTTTATCTCCATCTCACTCTGCTTGCAAATAAATAAAAATATATTTTTAAAAAATGATGTGGGAATGAGCTGATAAGGTATCAAAGAAATGTGAGACAAAGGGAAGCTTTACTGTTCATGTTTTTTTTTTTCCCAAGTCCTGGAACTTGGGAAACGGCTAAGGTGGCAACAGCTGGAGGCAGGAGACCTGGACACCGTACACAAGGGCTTCCTTCCTCCTTCCTCAGGGCTCCTCACCCACAATGACTTATTAACAAGCAATTTCCATTCCCTGCCATTCCTCCCCTTCAATCGCATTCACAGTAACATTTCTGCACTGTTTTCTTTTGGTAGGTGGGTTAGGCAGCAAGGAGAAATCACTAGAGAGAAAGGCTGGTATGTGGGCGGATGGGGGGGTCAATGGAAAAGAAATAAATCAGAACTATATTTTTACATTGTTGGAAAAAATGACTGAAGTAAAATAAATGTGACCATTTGAAGGAGTCAGTCATTCTGTTCTTTGTGAAAGAGAGAGCAGAACAATTTTACTTTTCCCCCACTCCAAGTCATTTTAAAGCAATCCAAAAGGGTTGCTTTTTCGGAGAGTAATGAGATTCTATAGAGCTATTATCTACAAAGAGGATTCAGGAGGTGTCAGAGCATACCTTTTTTAAGTGTAGGGGTGGTACATTCTAAAGAAAATCAGGTGTTTATTCTTGATTGACGACTCATCATAAATATACCAAAAATAGACGTGCATGGAGAAGATATCATAAAGCAAAATTTGATAGTTAACAAATAATAAATCGGTTTGTCTTTTAAAACTATTTCATTGTTTTCTTTTCTGCTGATCTTGGTGGGTCAGCTAAGGGAAGGAGCCAAGTGGGTAGACAGAGCAGTAAATTATAGTGTCGACTCAGCACTGAGCCACTGTGAGTGAAGAAAGCAGGGCTCTCGAGACTCTTTCCCATGGAATGACAAGATCCATTTTGGTATCCTGTAAGATAGGGGGTGGATGATCAGTAGACAACGACCTTCATAATCTTAAAAGGTTCTTAGGTCTGATGACAGAACACTGCGGTCTTCACCATGTACAAAGACTTAAGAAACTCCAAAATTCATTACAAGGAAAAAAATCAAACCAAAAAAATCATGGGGAAGGAAGCTGTGCATGCTTCTTTCAGCTGCTCGAACCAAGGACTACAAATCAAGTGTTTAATAACAACAGAAAAGTGTGGTGTTCTAGTCCTGGGGTTCAACGTGTCAGCATGGTCAGGTCAATGGAGGGGAGAAGTAGGGGAGACTCTTTCCTTGTCCCCTTCTAGGTTCTGGAAGAAGGGAATCAGTTTTTGGCATTCCTTGGTTTGCCAGCACCCCAATTAGGTCAATGCGTTTGTCATCACATGAATTTCTCCCTGCCTCTGTCTCCACATGGTGTCTTCCTCTCCTTGTTAAGAGCATAAGTCATTTTGAATTAGGGATCATGCTAATGATGACCTCTTAACTTGATTAACTCTACAAGAGCATATTATTAAATGAGGCCACATTCACAAATGCTAGGGAATGAGAATTTCAACCTATCTTTTATGAGCAACACGCATGAGAACCCCAGCAGCTCATGCTTGCATCTCTAGTTTGTTATTCACTCTCCAGAACACAGCATCTCAGCTGTGAGAGCTGCCTTCCACAGGAGCTGTGCTACATAGCAGAAGCTGTGGCCAGAAGGGGGTTCTGGATGGAAAGGCAGGGAAAATTCCAGTAAGAAAGAACTGTGAAAGTCAGATGGGGAGGAACAGTGAATGTGATGAAGAAATGTTACCTCTTTGATGGTAATACAGTCCAAAGAAAGGGAAGATAATACGTAGGAGTGTCAAATTCCCAGATGACTAGCAGAGAAGTAACTACCTTCTCTAACATTTACTTTAATCACTGAGCCTTCTCCACACCCCTTTCTCACATATTTAATGTGTGGTTTAAAAATAAGTTTGACACCGTATCCTATGGAGGCTGAATTCTCCCACTAAAAGATAACTGTGCATGCATTCCTAAAACATATCCCAAAAATTATAAGGCACGTTGTATTGAAGAATAATTGGACCAGAATAATAAGAACAATGGCACAGAACATTCATACTTCAAAAGATGGCATTGGGCATAGCAAAGACAAACTGAACCAATATAAGATTTAGAGCAAACAAGGCACACATCAAACTCTAACTCCAAGTCCAATAACTTTAGCCAGTGAAGAGTTTTTGGAGTTCCAATTCCACCCCTCCAACTAGGCTAGTCACAGTCCCAGAAAACTCTACCAGTGCCAGCAGCTCTCCTTGGTAGCCATCCTGGCATCTCCACTGGGTCTCAAATGCAACCCATGGATTATCGCCATGGCTCTATCAGGCTTCCAGACAGGCAATCCAACATGCCTGCTTCACTCTGCCTAGGGCTGTTTCCAAAAAACAAAACCATGTTGCAAATCCAATGACCCTCTCCTCCTGCATTTGTTATACTCTACAGTACCAGGTGGGCTACCAATTTGTTAATCCAGAGGGAATACACCAAGGTACTAAGCTATATAATATATTTTAAAATAGACCTATTTCTTTTAGAATATTATATCACTTTCTTATTGTTGTGAAGAAATAAATACTCAAACAGAATTATGGAAGTAAAAGAGTTGATACCATATCAGGAGGGAGGAAGTATTAGAGAGGGAACAGAAAGTAGGAACAGACTATAATACCTCAAAGGCCTGTCCCCAGTCACTTACTTCCACTATTAAGATGCCTTCTCTAAAGGTTCCATAGTCTTAACAGTGCCACCAACTGAGTATTAAGTATTCAAAAACATGAGTTTGTAAGGGACATTTTCCATTCAGACCATCACACCTCCACAAATATATGAATTATTCCTATGAATAGGACTGATTCACCAAATGTAAAGAAATATTTGTTAAATATAACAGCTAAAAATAAAGTGTTAGTCCTCAATGGAATACCAGGCTTATAAATGAAGGAGTAAATATAAAGTTGATGACTCCACAGATGAATAGAATACCCATCAGATTTCAGAATGGATTTTGATAGCAAAATGGAAGGCCTTTCCTGCCTATTCAGGTGCAGATGTATAAAAACAAAACACCTAAAGCCAGTGCCCGAGAGTAATCAGTTTTACATAAAAAAATAAGACTAGAAATTTTAATTTTGTAGCCTATTCAAAATACTGAGTAGTTAAAAAAAGTAAACTTTCTAAGAGAAATTAAAGGTGCTTATCTATTTAGGTGTGGGATCCCCATTAGTTGAGGACATTCAATATAATAAATAAAAAATAATAAAATAAATGAAAAAGGGCCTGAGCATAGGATAAAAAATAGCATTTCTGGCAGAAGTAAATAGGTAAACAGCAGGACACAGTTGTTTAAATGTGTGCATGCATGTAGATACCCCCACGTGTGTGTGCGTGCATATGGAGGCCAGCAGACAACCTCAGCTGTCATTCTCAGTGCTGTTCACCTCCTTTGAGCCAGGTCTTTAATTGTCCTGAAGCTCACTAATGAGGTAGCACCAGCTGACCAGCAAGCCCAAGAGACCTTCCCCAGTACCGAATTGCAGCTAAATGCCAGCATGAACAGTGCTTTACATGGGTCCTGTGGATCAAACTCAGTTTCTTTGTCTGTGAAACAAGCACTTACAACCTTCTGAGCTACAACATGGTTTTATAAGAACTCAGATCACATGGGATATCCATAGATCAATGATTGTGAAGATGAGCTCATTATGAAATTAAAAGCCACACAAAGAAATGGATTGCTATTAGTTAGCAGATAAAATGGAGGACTTGGGCTGGACATGGTGCATGCTTGTAACCCTGGGAGGCAGAGACAGGAGTATCACTGCAAATAATCAGAAATGATAATATAATAAATAGAAAAAGATAAAACAGAAGCAACAAAACAACCATTGCAATAACAGATTTTATGAAAAGGTCATGGTAGAGATAAAGAAAATTATTTAATAACATAAGGAACAGTTCTCCAGGAGGACGACTCCAAATTTACCTTCTAACTATGCCTCTAAATAAATACAAAAATAAAAGACAAAGATAACATCTTTGATAATAGTGAAAAATATCAAATATAACTTATAGATGAGGTAAACTTTTACTGATATGAAACATAGAGATATTTTTATTTGTGTGTGTTCATGTATGTATGCACATGTGTGGAGGTCAAAGGACAACTTCAGGTGTTCCTCAGAGATAGTCTAAATTTTTTGGGAGAAGATCTCACTAGCCTACCTTATTAGATTAGACAGGCTAGCCAGTGAGCCCCAGGATCTACCTATCTCTACCTCCCCAGTTACTGGGATTATAAGCATGCAGCACCATGCCCATAGGATTCCGAGGATTGAACTCAGGTCCTCATACTTCCACAGCAAGCATTTTATGAACTGCCTATCTCCCCAGCCAAACCTAGAGTTTTAGACAAAAATTATCTCTACTGTCATCAAAACTACATATTGACCTACGAAACAATATCTTTTAAAAGTCCCCACTGCAAATTGCAATTTTAAATTTTTATTTATTTGTGAGAGAGAGAAAGAACAGGTAAACAGAGAGAGAAAGAGAGAGAGAGAGAGAGAATATGGACACACCACAGCCTCCTGCCACTGCAAACAAACTCCAGATGCATGCTCCACTTTACTTTGGTTTGGGGGACTCAAACCCCAGGCCATCGGTCTTTGCAAGCAAGCTCCTTTAACTACTGAGCCATGTCTCCATCCCAAAATTATAATTTTAAATAATTAAGTTTTGTGTGTATGGTATTCATATGTAGATGTATGCATATTTGTGAGGGGGCAAGGGTCTGTGTATGTGTATGTGTGTAGGCCATAGTTCAATTCTGAGAGTCTTCTTTATCGTTCTCCACCTTATTTTCTTGAGACAGGGTTTATGGCTGCACTGAGATCTCAATAGTAGGCGAGCTGGCCAGTCAAGCTCCTGGGATTCTCTTGTGTGCACCTCCCCAGTGCTAGGGTTACAGATGTGCACCATTATGACCAGCATTCTGCATGAGTGCTAGGGACACAAACTCAGCTCTTCATGCTTGTGTGGAAAGAATTTTACCCACTGAGCCACCTCCCCAACCCTTGAATAATGATTTCTAAATATGAAATTAGTCTTACTTCAACAAACTCTTAAAATAAATGGTGCAGTTTTATATAGTGCCTGTATATAAAAAAAAAAACATTGATCTCAGAGATGGTAAGTAAGTCATAAAGTCATGCAAAATGTCTGATAATTAACATAAGCCTACGTCGCTTAGCTGTATATAACAGCACAATTCACCTGTCTCTCAGACATCTTATTTATTTTATCCAAATTTACTATGTACTTGAAGATTCTAAAAGGCACATGTTATGATAGAAAAGACATACCCTAATCATGAGCTCCAACTAAAACATTGGTTTTCTTCTGTCTTTCTTGCTGTGTCTTCTTGGCTCCCCCTTTGGGCTATTTTCTCCCAATCCAACCCTTGCTTTGTGCCCAAGATTCCATTCTGTCTGCTGTGTTCTTGTCCGTATGTATGCCTGCATGAGCTCACTGATTACATTTTCTGAAGTGTCAGGTACTGGTCATGCTGATGACTCTCAATCCACACCTCCAGTCCAGTTATCTGTTTTCAAGGCAAGAAAGAAAATCCATTGTGTACAAGCCAGTGAAATACATTCCCAACTTTCTCAGCTGCTGAATATTACTAAAACACATATGTGGTTCTATTTCTGGGTTTGCTACAAATTTATTCTCATGTGTAGTTTATTTCCTAATCCTTTCTTAAACTAATCATCAATTTTACTAATATTATTAAACTTAAAATATAATTTTAATATTGAGAGCAAAAGGATGACCTTAGCTACTGTGTCATAGAGAACATAAAAATTCCATTTAAATTTCTTTGGCTTTCCTCTCATCTTCTCTTAAATTGCAATGGCATCAATTTCATTTCTTCTTTTCTGACTTATCTTTTACAAGAAAATATGTCCCATTTGCTTATAGAAATATTCATATAAAGCAGATGGAGGTGTCAGTGAAGTACTTCTCATAACTCAAGCTTACATGCTGAGAATGAAATTGAGAGAAAAGTAATTAATGAGATTAGTCATCTGTGCAAATACAAGAAATATCCCTTGGGGATGAGTGGTTACTGTGTTTCAGGAACATCCAGTCTCACTGCCCTCAGAGATCTCTCTGAGAATCATTAGCCTGTCTGGGACATAAGCTATATCCTAAAGATGAGGGATTTGGAAACAGGCATGGTTTAAATGCCAGCTAAACTAACTCTTGCATAATTTTGTTCAATTTACCTAACTCTTCTATGATTCAGTTTTATCATGTATAAAATAAATTAGTGGTGTATATTTCACATATTATAAAAATTAAATGATAAAATTTATCCTTAGACTGCATTATATAGAAATAAGAGCTGATTATGGCTAAAACTATAGTTATAGAAATAGTACTACTTCTGGTAATAATTGCATGGCATATGCGTTACCTTCATTTCACTGTGACAAATTTGTGATATAAATGATTTAAAAGAAAAATTGCCTCATTTTGGCTCAGTTTCAGAGGCTGTGATCCATGATCACTTGCTGTTTCCTTGGGCCTATGGTGAGGCAATCCAGAAGGATATGGTGTATGTGGTAGAGATAAGCTGCTTATACCATGGCAACGAGGAAGCAAAAAGGAAAGAGGAAGGTACTGGAATCCTAATATAACCTTCAAGGGCATACCCCTCAATGACTTACTTTCTCCAACAAGATTCCACCTGCACACACTCAAGGCACCAAGCTTTCAATGCATGATGAGCTTCTGAGAGATACTTATCATAACAGCATTAATGGTCTTAATATGTATATAGGAATAACTAGCATAATTTATGGAAAAGTGATGTCAGAGAGCAGTGACAACTGTAGCGTAGTTGTTCTCTGTGTTATGAGTCCAAATTGGCCATTTCTCTTTACAGGTGTCTCCACACAGATGCTTTGGATTGCCACGACTCAGGAGCCATTAAAACCACTCGAATAAGTCTTATTCTAACATTGTGCTCATCAACCAACCTGCTGTTTGTCACTTGACTTTTTAGATAGATCAGGACAGAAACAACCTCTTGAACTGCATACTTATTACAAAAGCAAATTCTGGTCTGTACAATCTTGTGAGATGAAATGCAGAGAGGTCCCTGATGAGAACAGGGTTATCTGCATGTACATAGATGTGAATTGTCTCTTTACATTTCCTGATATGTCCATGGCTTCAACTCTGCTCACTGAAGTGGGGCCTGGGCATCAGGCAGCTTCACTGGGTGCAGATCTCTCTTCTCATCTTTCAAGGGTAAAGAAAGTACACTTAGACTGTGATGATGCCCCTTTCTCTTTGACCACCATGCTCTCTCTTTCATGTGTCAAGTTGTTCTCTCTTGTTATCACTACTTTCTTCCACAAATATACATAATTCCCTCCCCCAGTTCTAGATATTTATTAACCCATTAGTTTTCTACTCAAATAACTACTGTTTCATGATCTATTTTTTCATCAAAAATCTACTTTATGGAATAATTTAAGTGAAATACACTGATTGAACACACACTGAAATAACATCCTCTTTCTTCCAAACAAATAAAATTTTCACTGTCTATTTGAGTTCTAACAAAGTGCCAACTTGAGTTGTGAAGTCCACAAAAGAAACTTCTTGATGCCATAAGAACTGCATACCCCTGAGGCAAACAAAAGATGAATGAAGCAAAGTTCACACCAAAGCTGAGACCGCGTTCATGCTCTAGGTTTGGGACACAGAGAATAAGGCTTGGGAATTGAGTTTTATGCACCAAAAATGAGAGGAGGCTGGAACCTTCATGATCATTGTTGTTGTTACCTTCACATTACTGAGACAAAATCCAACGAGAAGCAGCTAATGGGAGGAACGGGCTTATTTCAGGTTTACAGATTCAAGGGGAAGATTTATCCAGGTAGAAGAAGCTGACTCACTTCATCATATAGTCATAACAGAGACACACCAGCAAGCATGAGCTTACTCTCAACACACACCTGGACTCAAGGTCTGCCTCCAGTAGGGCTCCATCTGCTAGAGACTAGCTTCCAATAAGATGGTGGCCTACAGACATCATAGGCTTCTGTGGAAATAAGCCTCCAGGAAGTAGCACCCACAGCCATGGCTTCAGCTTCTGTGGACACCAGCCAGCCTCCAGCTGAGGCCACCACAACTGTGGAAAATTCCCCTCCAGCTGCAGCTGTTGTGGGAAATAGCCTCCAGCCATGGCTTTGGAAGAGCCACTCCAGGGTTGGGCAGGGAAGAGCTACACAAACAACAGAGAGAGGAGTCACCACACACACAGGCTTCACAGAGTCAAAGTAAGAAAGGCCAATGAGGGGTACTGTAAGCTGGAGGAATGGGGCATTTGGGGTGTCAGTGTGTGGGGGCATGGAGCCATCCAGGCAGGCAAGGTGCATGGTGAGTTTGGGCCTAGTGCTGTCAGTGTATTTGGAGCCTCTGCACCCCAAGTTAGTCAGGAGTAAGGTGGGTTTGTGGCCTGTGAGCTCAAGATTGGTGAAAAGTTTGTTGCCCTTGGGACTTGAGCTCTAAGAGCACCAGCGAGAGTAGAACCTGTGCATCCCAGTCTGGAGAAGGGACCTGAATGGTGAGTTTGGGTCCTGAGCACCGGTGTACTTGGGCCTGTGTGCTCCAGACTTGGGAAGAGTGGAGCATGATTGTGTACAGGCCGCTCCAGGCAGGTGAGGTGCTTTTGATAAAGATTCAGTAATGTTCTTGATTTTCAAGAAACTGCTGCATTAGAATTAGAAGAAAACCTAAAAGAAAGGAAGAAAACTTCAGCTTTTTCCTCAAACAACGTGCATCTCATGTCTCTCCTTCGCTTCGCCATGAAGCATGTGATTGGTATAGCATACATTTTTTGGTGCAATTTCACATAATTTGTATGGACCGGATCAGACAGGTCACATTAAGAATTTAGAAACACTGGAAGAATAACAGTACCTCTGACCCTCCCCCATCTTGCTTTCTCTCCTTCTTCCAAATTGGTAAACAAATCTCCATTTTTTTTCTGACTTGTTAGACAGTGCCTAAAACTACTTTTTTTTTTTTCCTGGTTTTTCAAGGTAGGGTCTTGCTCTAGCCCAGGCTGACCTGGAATTCACTATGTAGTCTCAGGGTGGCCTTGAACTCACGGCCATCCTCCTACCTCTGCCTCCCGATTGCTGGGATTAAAGGCGTGCCCCCACCATTCCCAGCTCCTAAAACTACTCTTACAGCACATTAGATAAAGAAACTTCTAGAGAGTCATTTCCATTTTGTGCCCCGATGAAGGGAAAACACAAAGATTAGAGAGAAGATTGCTTCTTAGACATAACTGACACATCTGAGCGCCATTTCCTAGATTACCAAATTAATAGAAAGTGGTCTTTCATAGGACACAAAAGCTTTACAACCAGGATCACTGGTAACTTATGTGACCCAGAGCTTCAGGAAGGGGTGAGAGGAGGAATCAATGTAATAGTTGAACTATGGGACTATTATGTTTTTTTATGAACAGATAATGGTTATTTCTAATCATAAACTGAGCTGCAACTACCATAATAACTATTTCTACCAAGACCCCATCATAAGACCTTAAATGCTGACTGTTCTTAGTTTTGAAAAGCTTGCAAAATATTTAGAACCACCACTTCCTTTAATGTCAATGGAAATGGACTAAGTTGATAACATAAATAATATTTACAGCTTGCTTAACTGGAAAATCACTCCAAAAATTTCCTACTTGTATATTGACTTCACACCTGTGCTCTGAAGCCTGCCAAGTGACCCCCACTCCAGTGCACTGTGTTTATCATTAGTTTCCATAGTGCTATTGGGCCTGGAATCTGCTGACCTGTTTGATGTTTTACATCCAGTTTCATAACAAACATTTCTAGAATTGGATTTAGTGAGATATGAAACATAGTTTCTTTTATCAAGGTTGTAAGTGGGGCTCTGAAATCTTTTCTTTCAAGTCCAAAGCACACAAATAAGCCGGCAGTCTAGGGCATTAGGAAAAGTCCATCTGTTTAGTCAGGCACTTGTCCAAAAGAAGACAATGATTTTCTTTTCCTTGCATGGATATTTTGTTAAATTTCTCAGGCTGCAACATAATTATTATGGGGATGTTCTGGGGAATAATGTCTTCTGTGAGTCCTGAGCTTTCCCATCTTTAACCATGACCATAAACAAGGCTTTTAGACACTTCTCCAAGAGCCAGACCCACGTCTACATATTTAGTGCTCATACAATAGAGTGACAAGGTGCCCTGGACATAATAAGCACAAAGGGTTGATGGGTTAGGCAATCTTTTTTTTTAGAAAGGAGTTTTTTTTTTAATATTTTATTTATTCATTTTCAATCAGAGAGATACAGAGAGAGAGCATTACAGAGAGAGAGAGAGAGAGAGAGAGAGAGAGAGAGAGAGAGCTCACCAAGGCCACCACCATGTGGGTCTGGCTTATGTGGGTCCTGAGGGATTGAACCTGGGGCCTTAGGCACACTGGAGGCAAGTGCCTTAACCACTTGAGGCATCTCTCCAGCAGCCTTTTTAAATTTTTTTTATTTCTTTATTTTATTTTATTTTTTAGGCAATCTTTGAGCATATTATTCTCACACAGATGCTTACGCTGGAGTCCTGATTATTTATAAATTGGATGTACCTATAGGCCCCATAAAGATTATGTTGCGTACATCTAGGGGTGAAAGTACAGTAGGGGTGGAAGGGGAGGAGGGAGCAAATCATCACTAACATCATTTTTCTGTAGCTACATTTATACTTGTGGTTTATTTTATTTTGATTTTTAAAAATATTTCCATGTTTTGGTTATTGTTCATGATGTTGTGCTTAAAAGAAGAGTAGATGCATTAGCACAAAATAATTGAGGTACTTGTAGAATGATATTAAATTCCAGTCTAAAAATAATTACAAGAATTTCAGTATTAAAATATTCAATATGTGACATTTTCTCTTCTCTTAGGATTTCATGGTAGACAAGTTAGTTGTCAGGTAAGTCCTCTGACCTGAAGCTCATCAGCTCAGTCAACGTGTGTCTGACTGCGGTGTCAGGGGCAGCAGGACCAGCTCATCTCCTCCTCCCACATCCAGAACAGTACCTGATCCAAGGCTGACAGTTGATAAATAAACAGCGTCTTTTCACACATAAAGTTTGCTCATTACTTAATATTTAATGCTGAGTTAAGTCAATCCTTCTGTCAAAAAACAATTCTGAAGTTGTTGATTAATATGCACAAAATGCCACAATTTCAACACTTCAATTTTCCAATGCTGACTTTCTGACACAAGTAACGACTGGGTGCAATGCAGCATATCACAGCCCTACACCTTGAGAAATGCCTGAATGCATAATGTGTGATTCTGAACACCATGGACAACAACGCAAAGTCAAATAGACTAGAGATTTGTATTTATCTACAGCAACCCACAGGGCTGAGGAAGTATTTTTTTTGAAAGTAGAGTTGGTTACAGATAGGAAACAATAATATGAGATGCCAACCCAAAGTCAGGAGGCATAACCACTAACAAATACAGCATTGCTCTGTGTTGGTGGCCCACACCTGAAGGAAAGTATCCAGCCATTCCTTTCACCCAGATACAGCCAAAGTGATATCATTCTCTCTGGAAAGCTGGAATCTTATCCAAAATTTTCTACCAGGACAAAACACCCAAAGGGCTCTCCTATGGGTAAGTGCAGATGTGGATCTAGAATGAGAATGAATTTCAGGTAACATAAAGCATTGAGGCTGCCATGAAATCGCTGAGGTTATGTGTGTCTGAAGGAAGAAGGAGTCAGGTCGATGGACATAGCTGTAATTTATGAGTGTGACAACATACGAGGACCAAGCAAGTGCTGAAGATACAGAGGACAACATCTCCCAACCTGGATAGTCATTCCTGTTCCTAGTAGGATTTGGATATCTGTTCTGTTAATCTGATGCAGGGCTGACTTACTGAAGTAAGTGAACTCTGATTTGTACTGAAAGTTCACTCCCATTCTGTACAGTGAAACAGTATAGGAAGGAAGGAAGGAAGGAAGGAAGGAAGGAAGGAAGGAAGGAAGGAAGGAAGGAAGGAAGGGAGGGAGGCAGGAAGGAAGGAAGGAAGGGAAGTAGGGGATAAGGAGTAGGAAGGGAACAAGAGGCAATGGAAGGAAACCAGAAAAAAATGAGGAAAAAAGAGAGGAAGAAAAGAGAACTATACTGCCAGAGCCAGTTCAAATAGATTGACTTAAACCTCTTGTTGCGCTAGCTAGAACATAATAGCGACTGTCTTTCACAAAAGAACGTGCTTTGAGCTAGCACATGAAGGCACATGAGTGGTTTAATGACATTAGCATATAGAATTAGTTTAGGTGTGACATGTGAACATATTAAGACAACTATATTTGAAGGGCAAATCTAGATTTAGAGGTTAATTTGCATGAGTGATGTGAATCTTTCTTGATAAGGCATCTATCTCCTCCAGGCTGAAGAGGAGTAGCAACTTCAAGTACATCACCTCACTGATACTTGGACATATCTTTAGCCAGAAGCACATGACCTTGGCCATGGGCTATGATAAGCAAGTGTGATAAAGCTGAACTGTCAGGAACAAAACTCGCTCTGAATTGAATCTGGGGAGTGTATGTCAGCGGTAGAAGGGAGGTCTGTCCATTTAGTAACACACATGACACCGCATAGGGCATCAGATGATCTCCTTTGCAATAGGGGAACAACTTCCCTGTGGCTGTGGCTTTGGCTTTGGCATCGGTTAATATTAGGGCCTATGATTTTGGTAATGACTAGAGAGGCACACTGAGAAGTCTTCCAGCACCATACACCTTCATGGCACCATGACTCGAGCTAAAGAACTTCTTTGAAGTAACTAAAGATACCTTTAAAACTTCTTCAACAAAGGATTGATGATTTTGTAATAGTAAAAACAGGTGAAATGGTGAATCACTATTCCTACCATTGCACCGCTGTTGACTCTTGCACGGTGTAAACTGGTGGGAAAAACCAAACACAAATAGACTGAAACCACTAAACAAATCTGAAACTTCTAAAAGGCCAAACAGAATATTCTTTCCCTTATATGTTAAATGTATTTGCCTTTTTTCTCATTTCCAAGAACAAGTCATGCGCACGTCACATAGCACTATAAAACGAACCACATATTGCATGCTCATGGATAGGGAATATCAATATAGTAAAAATGGCAATCCTGCCAAAAGCGATATACAGATTCAACGCTATGCCGAAAAAATCCCAACCTCTTTCTTCACAGACGTAGAAAAAATAATCTCTAAATTTATTTGGAAAGGCAAAAGACCCCGGATAGCCAAAACCATTCTAGGTAACAAATCCTACTCAGGAGGCATCACCACGCCTGACTTCAAAACATATTACAAAGCCATAGTATTGAAAACAGCATGGTACTGGCATAAAAACAGAAAGACA